>VALG01007145.1:0-11077 GCA_009835305.1 Ipomoea purpurea | reverse complement strand
ATTGAACCTGCGTTGAGATGAAGCATTATTCATACCATTATTGTAGGTGCTTCTCGCAAGAAAAGCACTTTGGTTTCCACCTTCTTCATGCGTCATACGAACAAATTGACGCTCTTGTTTGTATAAGAGAGCATGCCTTACCCACAATGGAAGCGGATTCATGAGCATAATTTGTGATTTGACTGCAGAATAATTCCCATTTAATCCTCGAGAAAGGTGGTAACGTGCTCCATTTGATGTTGTTGCCTTGATGTTCACCAAACATCCACACTTACATCTTGGATCACAGACACAAGTTGGTAATGGATTGAGAGTCAACAACTCATCCCACAGAAGCTTAAACTTTGTGAAATACTCATTAATGGATAAAACCACTTGTTTGATGTTATAAATTTCTGCTCAAATATCAGAAATGCGAAACACATCACCTTCATAAAACCTCTCTTTTAGATCGTCCCAAACGTCCTTTGCATGTCAACCACAGAACACTCTGTGCAATAGTCGGAACCACAGAGTGCAAAATCCAAGATAGGACCATATTATTTGCCCCTTTCCCATGCGACATAATGAGCCTCGGTTTTCTTTGGGATTAGAATTGTACCATCAATGAAACCATGCTTGTTCTTGACAATAAGCCATTTTCATGGCTCGGCCCCAGCATGATAGTTAGAGCCATCTAGGAGAACTGAAACAAGCATCAAAGACGGATTTTCGCCAGAATGTATGAAAAAAAGGGCTACTCCAGTTTGTTGGATCAATATTTGTTGCCACGGCTGGAACATTCTCTAGTTGGCTTTGTGTTGTATTTCTGCAGCCATGAATATAATGATAGAAGCGCAATTAAACTTGCTTTGATACCATATTAAAATTTGAGAACAAGAAAAGAAGAATAACTTTATTATATGAAAGCTAACTAGAAGAATACGATTACACACTGCCTAGGCAGCCAAAATAAATAAGCATTGGAAAACAATTAGTAGCACACAAGAACTCTAACAAACTATTTCTACCATCTGCTAAAGAATAGCAGCAGCAGAAATATTCAAATATTCAAATATGACATTACTAACATAGTCATGCCTCATATTCATGATTTAATAGTGCCAAGTATTTTGTGCTCAGATGGATGTAATGATTTCTTCATGTGAGAGGTCATAAGATCATGTCTCAATAGAGTTATTATTGATTTTGTGCTCATTAGATTAAGAAAAAATACACACCACACACACACACACACACACACACACAACACACACACACCACACACACACACACACACACACACAAACATATAATACTATATATATATTACTATATATCTTATATAATATATATATAGTATTATATATATTTTAAATCCCATTATTAGTTTAATGCAATATACATCTTGTTTACTATTTTATCCCATTAATATATTTAATGTATTATTAACGTTTTTATCTCATTAATAGTTTTAATGTATCATTAATAGTTTTAATGTATCATTAATAGTAGTTTTAATGTATCATTAATAGTTTTAATGTATCCATACGTTGACACAGTGCTGCACGAGTCCATTTTCAATGCTCCGGTTGCCTTGTTAGTTGTTATTGAATGAACAAGGTACGTACTGCCGGGGTGTGGGGTGTGTTATGGATATTTTTTGAGGAAAATGGGATGCTAAATTAATTTTTAAAATTTCTATTAGTATCTGTAAGCCACCCGATATGCATGGGTTTGGTAACACCCCAGAATTTAAAACTTTTAAAGACAATATAATGAAGGTAAATGATCATAAATCCCAAATACGTTTATAAGAACATGGGGTGTTATGCCACACCTGAGTAGAGAACTCAGGTGCATAGGCTAGATCTACCAATCTCAATTAGTATCAATACAATCATGGCACGCAGGCGAAATGGAAGAACTATCTAATCTACGCCCCAGCCTCTAGCGCGCTCAGTGATATACTGTCCGTGCCTGAAAGCCAAAATATCTGTTCAGCGAGAGATGCTGTAACCCACTCCAACGCGTTTGATATACACATTATAGAGTTATATATAGATATACGAAAACCATTTTGAGCACAAGATATATCCTATGAACTCCTAGCTTTTAAAACGGGAAAGAACTCGACCAGACAGAGCTAACATATGCAACAGTATATCAAGCATATACAGTTCACAACAGGCAAGATCAGATAAAAGCTGAGCACAATTAATAACAGTATACCCAACATATATAATTTCCCAACATAATCCAAGTCACATCCCAAGACACATCATAACACAAAATGCAACACATCCATTCTTCACACAAACACTTTGTTGGCCGCCACAGGACCAAGCATGCCCCATACATGAGGTCAGGCATATAGCTCTGACACGGCGCCCGCAGCAACCCTGGGCCCCCGTCATCGCATACACGGAGGGTCGATGCAACGACCGATGAACGCAGCTCATTCTAATGTTGATCGCAACAAACAGTGGACCGCAGCCCAATAGAGTATGCATCCTGACGCAGCAGGTAAATTATGAATCCGAGCTCATGTGAACGTTTTGATCGCAAACCAAACGGTGGAACCGCAGACGAGAGTGTAAATCTGACCACCAGCCAGCTTCTGACCGCAGCTCAGGAATAACAATTTTTTACGATCCAACCGAATTGGGGTATCATGCACACATAACACATAGCACGCACATGCAACCCACATTACACATTTGGAAGGGGAGAAAACGTATAACAAAACCATGCGTGTCCTTCAACTATGTTGATAGTCTCTAACTGGGTTCATACTTCTTCCACCTACGGTCAACGGTATACCAATTCAACTATGCATGAAAATTATAAAGGTGGGGGGAACTCATTAACCTAGAACGGTACCCGAAAATATCAAAATAGACAAGACTACGATAGACGGAGTCCTGTTGGGACACCACGGGTGATCGGCGGGAAACATCAAACGGGGAAGCTGAAGTCCGAGGTGGGAGGCTTCCAGCGGTAGGTCCGGTGGGTGGGTGGCCACCCGCCGGTGCCCGCCGGAACATATTCCGGGCAGCGGGTGGCCGGCGGGCAGCTGCCGCCCGCCGGCTGCCCGCTGCCGGATGCCCGAACGGCTGAGGTAGTGGCGGTCTCTACCCACCTACCCCACTGACTCTTTTTCATCACAAGGAACGCCCGGGAACCTTTTGTGGAACCCGAAACCATTCTTTAACACTTTTAAACGTAATCAATGACAACACGTAGACAAATAACGGATCGAATGCGAGAAACATACGGCACATAACCTATCGTGCTTTCCTAACATAATCAACACCCAAACATGCGAATTCCCACCAAATATGCCAAGAAATATCCATACGATACATCCTAGGGTTCTAATCACTTTTACATAACAAGAATTACGATTCATTTCTAATATCAAGATTGGTAAGGGTAACACATAATCATCAAGACACATCATTTAAATTAACAAGAACGTCACATAATCAACAGACGTCAACCTAGGGTTCTAATAACTTGATTTTTATATATTTAACACAACTATCTCTTTAATATCAAATTCGTAAGGAATATCACATAAATTTTAAGACATCATCAATTATCAAGTTGTTTTCTTTAATCAACAATAACACATATATCACCAAGAACACTTTTCATAATTATCAAGAATCTCTCATCATCAAGATGATAAGAATAACCCAATGGAATATTATTACAAATAATTTCTTATATACATAATCATCAATGTTAAAAAAACACAATCATGGGGGAATCCTAAGGGGAAAATCATAGCTATGAAAAATAGGTTTTTTGAGACATGTTATTTCTTTACCTTAATATTCCTTTTTTATGAAGGATCATTTTTAATGCTTTCTTGCTTTCTTTTGATTTTCCTAAGGGAATCTTGGAACTCTTTTGATGGTGGAGTGAGATATTGTGGTGGGAATTCTATGTGCCTCCTTATCGGTTACCCTATTATATACTAAGGGTTCTTATATTTATGTTGGTCTAATCCTGTTTCTATGGTTGGTGTTTAGGGTATGAGGCCCACGGACTATGGTGTACTTATTATGTTATAATTATTTCTTCTTTGCGGCTATGGGTTATTTATAATGTGTGTTTATTTCTGGGGCGTAACCGGGGTTACTTAGTTGCTGTGATATTCATCTTATATTTGGTTGATCTTATACGGTGATAGTCATGTTATAAGCGATCATCGAATCATATCATGATGATTGTAGTGTCTATAATTTGAACCTTCTATTTCCACTAATGAATATTTTTTGTTGGCAGCTAGATTCGAACGTTATTTGCCTACCCGGGCTGCCCTTATTATCCGAATGTTGATGTTCGATTGTCATATGTGCGATGAATATATGAAAGTGCTACCTCTGATTCTGTTTGTGGCTATGCCATTGGCTGTTTAAAGCTTGGACCATGTTGGGACATTCGCTCTAATAATTGTGGTAAATGATATCTGTGAATGGTTTTTGATATGATTTAGTAGTCAGTGAGATGACAAAATTAAAATAAATTTGTTATGACTTTATGGGTTGTGGTGCAGTAGATAATTTGAAGTGTGTGGAAAGAGAGTTTGTTCGACCTTAATATTGTAATTCAAAGACGTGATTTCTGTGATGTAGGCAGCAGTTAAATATATTCATCCTAGCAAGTGTGTCTTTTCAGTGCCTTGTGATAGAGGTGGAATGAGCCGAAAGGTAAGAATATAATATTATAATACGGATGTACTTATTCGATCATTACGAAAAATGTTATGGGTTTTGGATGGGTTTTAAGAGACGAGTGATGGTCGGTTCTTAGCGGCTAAAACATGTGCATGACCGGTGTGTTTGACGTTAAAGAAGTTGAGGTGGCTATCATGAGAGAGCCTCTTCAGTTGGCTAAAGGATACTGGAATGAGTAGTGTGGATGCTGCAACAGACTTCAACTTTTGTTAATTCTTTTTCAATTTCTTCGTTTGTTTCTGCTTTTGATTACTTATAGACGATATTAAAGAATTAGTATCTTTGATTGGTGATGTCGAATTCCTTTTTGTTAAGCGATCTATGCCCTCACTGCTAGGGAGCCTTTTTTTATGTCAGGTGCAGAGATGGTTTGATTCCCCTCCTTTCCTTGTTAACATTTTTGCCTAAATTTCTCCACTTTGTTATGTACAATTTCGGATATCCAACCCCCTTCTAATATCATGCTTTCCACACTTTATAAACAACCACACTTTGTTGACAAACCAATTTGAATATCATTGATAGCACGGGTTTAAGCAAGAACAACATAGGCAAACAATTCCAAATTAATGGTCAAAGTTAACATATCTGTTAGAAGGTTGTTAGTGGATTCTCCTAGCTAGTCATTTGAAATTTGAAATAAGTGGTTGGGTTTCCTATTAGCTTGTATATAAGTGTAGGTTTCCCTGTACTCATTCATTCACTTATTTTCTCTATCTCAATATACACTTTCACTATTTAGAGTTCAACATGGTATCAGAGCGGTAGATGTGGGTGGTGGGCTTTGGTCGGAACGAGGAGGCGCCGCCGTCGGGAGAAACGGAGCAGTCGTCGGAAGCTTCACGCGCCGCCGCACTTCCTGAGCTCCGACGCTACGCGCCGGTGCGTGCAACGTTTTCCGACCTCGCTTCTGGTCGCCGCGACGCGGCTAGCTCCGTCTCTGTGCGCCCGACGCTTCTGTAGCAATCTCCGTCCTGTGTTGGAGGGGATTTGGCGTGGGCTGCTTTTCCAGAGCTGAATCTGCTGCGTAGGGATTTGCTGCCAGGATTGGGTTTTGCGTAGAAGTGAAGTCTGCACTCCAGGTTGGTTCTTGTGTGTTTATCTATGGCAGAAAATATGACTATTAATGTGATGTCAACCCAATCTAAATAGGTTGATTTGGTGTTGGCACCGGATGGGTCCAAATTTTGGGGAATGGAAGTTTTTAGTTGAAGTAAACTTGAAGGGTATGGGTAAAACCGGACATTTAATTGAAACATGTCCGGCGGACCCTACCGAAGCCCAAGCGTGGCAGAAAGATGATGACGCCCTATTTTCGCGTATAATAAATTGTATTGATAGGAAGATAATCATATCTTTACAGCACTGTAAGAGTGCGAAGGAAGTGTGGGATTTAGTGAATAGTGGTTTAGCGGGACAAATAATTTGAGGAAGTTATATCAGTTATCCCAGGAGGTGTTCATCGACAGTCTCAAAAAGGGCAGGAACATCAGGGATTACTATTACTGACTTCAAGAATGTGAGTGATACCGCATTGTGTGCTGCTATAGTCCGATTACTGATGAAGGGATAAAATGAAAAAAACAACTGATCGTTGCATATTTATTGGACTTTACTAGGTTGGATAAGGAGTATGATGTTTTGAAGTCACAATTATTGGGGAATAAGGAATTAGACTCGCTCGACCAAGTTTTTTCTATGGTTCAAAATGCGTCAGTGAACCTTGGTAACTGATAGTACGTTGGAAAAGTCTTTTTCTCACAGGGAGTAGTGGGCTGATAGTGCAACTAGTCGAAGGAGGTCGGTCCGGGGGACGAGGTAGAGGGCGCGAGGATGTCGAGGGCAAAGGGATTTCTATAATTGTGGTGATCCCGGTCATCTGCGTAACCAATGCCCACAGCTCTCCAACCCATAGGAGGTTTGCTAATTCTGCCTCTAGACAAGAAGGGACGTTATGATAACTGAAGAAGAAATGACTTTGTTTAATCAGTTAAAGTTGTTTTCCTCGCAGTCTCCCGCTAGTTCATGGTCATTGCCGTCTCCGTCAGCTACCTTTTGTTCAAACAGGTAATCCTATTGCTTGTGTTTACTCCTCGTCTCGACAGTGGGTCATTGATTCTGGGCTAGTGCACCACTGTCAGGTAATCTAAGTATGTTTTACGAATATCTTTCCTTTAAATATGGCATCCTACGGTTACCTTGCAGATGGTTCATCCACCTCTGTTTTAGGTAAAGGTAGTGTGAATGTTAGTTCGTCGTTACCTTCTCACTTCTGTGTTGTATCTCCCAAAGTTCCCATTCAATTTATTGTCAATTAGTCAAATTACCCAGGACCTAAATTGTTGTGTCATGTTCTTCCCTGGATATTGTCTGTTTCAGGATCTGTTGACGACGACGATTATTGGTAAAGGGAAGGAGGTCGGTGGGTTGTACGTGTTAGAATGGCTGTCCAAAGATTCTGGAGGTGTTCCGGTTGGTTTATTGGGAAATATGTCTCCGTTGCAGTTGTACTCCCGGTATGGTCACCCGCCTTTGTCTGTCTTAAAGAAGTTGTGTCCGGGGTTAGAATCTTTGTCTAGCTTGCAATGTGAGTCATGTGAGCTTGCTAAGCATTGTCGAGTCACCATACCCTCTCTAGTGCTCGAGATCAATAATAGAGTCGAGTCTTTATTGTCATTGGTTCATCAGATTATGGGGGGCATGTGAGTAGTTATCGATGGCATCTGGGTTTAAATATTTTGTTAACTTTGTAGATGATTTCTCAGATCATCACTTTGGCTATCCTCATGAAATCTGATGATGATGTGGTGATTTTTTTTTTTTTTGTAATTCTGTTCCATTGCAATGGTCAGATTATTTCAGTTCAAAATATATGATAGCGCATGGTTTTGCGGAGTGATTAATGGATCTGTAGGTATTTTTCTTCTTTTCTCGATTCTATGAGTCAGAATGGGATGGTACATTCAGTTCGTCTTGTGTTCATGCTCTCCTCCAACCTTAGAATGGTGTGGCAGACGTAATAACCTGTCTTATGTTGGAAGTTAGCTAAGGCCTTTTATTTAAAATGAAAGTCCCTAGGTTTACTGGGCAGATGTGTTATCAGTTAAGCGTGGTTTCTTAATAATCGTGTACTACAAGGTCGCTTGGGGTGCAAAGTCTTTGTGTCATTTCATTATCGGTCGACCGTTGGTCTTCTCCCCCTTAAAGTTGTGGTGTAGAGTTTGTCCAGGATGTTCCAATCATCAAAGAGAAAACATCGCGTCCTAAGTCATTAAAATGTATTTCCTGGGATATTTCAAGTACTCAAAAGGTATACGATTGTACTCACCGTGTTTTGGGCGATACTTGGTTTCTGCAGATGTTTCCATTCTTTGAGAATACTTTTTCAGTTGAGGTAGTTCCCTGTTCGTCTGATTGTAGTTCCGAGACAAATGATTTTTTTGACATATGTTTTCACCTTAATCCTTGATCCGTAGGAGTGGAGTCTAGTTCGGTATCCATATTACGCAGGTTTATCACCAGACAGCCCCACAGGTGTTCCACCAGTAACATCCTCCATCTTATACCAGAATCTTCGTCGAAAGTATCCAAACGGATTCCTACGACCGTTGGATAATGGTACGGTCGTTGTGTTCGTCACCATTCCGTCCTTTGTTGTGCACCTTATTACCACTTTATCGGCGTCTTCCACCGTGCTTTTGTTCCCAGTTAGAGTCTTTCAGTTCCAAAATCTTTGAGTCAGGCTATGTCCCACTGATGGGTTGGAGGCGGATCGCGCTCAGGTAGAGGAGATCAGCGCCCTTTGGGGATACCAGACCTGAGATCTAGCGCAGCTTCCCTGTAAGGTTGCCTATTGGGTGTAAATGAGGTGCTATGTGTGAAAATGAACACCGGATGGTGTCTGTGGCTAGCTCAAATGCCGCTTGGTGGACAAGGGGTACGCCCAACGTATGGTATAGATTTATACCAAGACGTTCTCTCCAGTGGCCAGTTAACATCTATGCGGATATTTATCTCTTGGCAGCTTCAGAGTCATTGGCCCTTGCATCATCTTGATGTGAAACATGTCTTACTGGCTTACTTGCTGTGAAGAAGTTTATATGGAGCAACCACCGGGGTTTGTTGCTCAGGGGGAGTCTGGGAAAGTGTGCAAGTTGAAGAAGCTTTATATGGGCTGAAGCAGGTCTCCGCGTGCGTGGTTTGGGCGGTTTAGCAATGCGGTTATTGAGTTCGGAATGCAGAGAAGTGCATATAATCATACTGTCTTTTACAAACATACTAACTATGGGTGTGTTTCGTTGATAGTATATGTAGATGATATTGTAATTACAGGCAGTGATACAAGTGGGATCGAGGCACTCAAGTCCTTTCTCGGGTCTGAGTTTCATACTAAAGATCTGGGAGTGTTGAAGTACTTTTTGGGAATTGAAGTTGCACGCTCTAAGAAGGGCATATTCCTCTCACAGAGGAAATATGTGTTGGATTTGCTCGGTGACACGGGCTGCTTGGGTCAAAACCTTGTGATACGCCCATGGATCAAGGTGTGAAGTTATTGACAGGAGAAAGGGAGCCGTTTGAAGATCCGGAGAGGTACAGGAGGTTAGTAGGAAAACTGAATTATCTCACAATTACCCGTCCATATATTGCATTTCCAGTGAGTGTGGTTAGTTAATTCATGAGTGCACCGACGCAGACTCACTGGGAAGCGGCGGTTCAGATTGTGAAATACTTGAAAGGTGCTCCTGGAAAAGGGATTCTTTATGCTGATCACGGGTATATGCGTGTTGAGGCGTTCTCCGATGCAGACTGGGCTGGTTCACCGGGTGACAGGAAGTATATGATAGGTTATTGTGTGTTTGTAGGAGGAAACTTGGTCTCGTGAAGAGTAAGAAGCAGAATGTGGTGTCGCGCTCAAGTGCGGAATCGGAATACCGGGCTATGGCTCATGTGGCAAGCGAAATAGTCTGGGTGCGTAACATTTTAGAAGAAGTGGGTGTTGAGGTGAAGTTACCGATAGATTTGTGGTGTGATAACTGTGTTGGCATACACATCGCAAATAATCCAGTCTTTCACGAGCGGACGAAGCATATTGAAGTTGACTGCCACTTTATACGGGAAAAAGTGGAGCAAGGACTAATATCACTTACACACGTTCGGAGCGGTGATCAGATGGCTGACATATTCACGGAATGATTGTGTAAGAATCGGGTTTCATATATATGTAACAAGTTGGGCATGTTTGATATCTATGCTCCAACTTGAGGGGGAGTGTTAGAAGGTTGTTAGAGGAGTTCTCCTAGCTAGTCATTTGAAATTTGAAATAAGTGGCTGGGGTTTCCTATTAGCTTGTATATAAGTGTAAGTTTCCTTTACTCATTCATTCACTGTATTTTCTCTATCTCAATATACACTTCACTATTTAGAGTTCAACAATATCCCAATTTCTTGCATACTTGAACATGGAATTTTGCAATGTAGATGTTCTAAAATCATAACAAAATCATATGTGAATCATATTAGCATCTAATTGCACTTTGCATTCATCAATTTCATTATTCATAACAATATCAAGAAAACCCAATTTCCATAGCATTCATGCTAGGTTTCAAATTCCCAAATGGGTTTCAACAATGCAATGTGGCATATACAAAATTTCTACCATGAAAGTGTTCTCAAGAGTACATAGAAGCATTCTATGCATTATTTATGCAAATAAATCAACAAAACATACTCTTCCATGCAAAACTTTGTATTAGAGAAAAACTTGATAAAAAGGATAACAATGGAGATTTTAGAGATTACCTTGATGGAAAGCTAGAGTGTTCTTGCAACTAACGCTAAAAAATGGAAGAAAAGATGAAGAGTGCAGTGAACCTTGTGTAATAGAGCTTTCTTTCGCGTAAATGGGGAATAAGGAGTGCTAGGTTTGGTTGGGGAAGAAGGCAACAAATGAAGAAGGGAGAAGGGTTTATGCTGTTCGGCTCCCCAATTACGCCACTGTCACAGTGTGACAGTGTGCATAATTGGGAAATAGTTCTCCCTCGCTGACACTCTCTTCTTTTAATTCCCAATTATGCCGTGGTCATGGCGTAATACCTTGCATAATTGGGAAATAATTTCCTTTTACGCTATGTGTTACGCGTGATCACGGGTCTTACTTTGGCTCGGTCTTCTTTGCTCATCCTTTCCCCTTATATTCCTAGTATAATCTCATGAATTCCTGTTAGAGGTTAGTTCTCGAAGAAAAATTTATTTCAAAAATTAAAGTTTGCAATTATTCAAGAAAAAAAAAAAAAAGTAATGAAATGAACTTAAAGTAAAATCTTGGGTTGCCTCCCAAGTAGCGCTGC
>VALG01007141.1:5000-11926 GCA_009835305.1 Ipomoea purpurea | reverse complement strand
GCACACAACGTTAGGTACAAAGTTTACACTTGTAAAAATCTCAATAGAATAATTTTATTCACAAGTGGTGATTCGAATTTGTTTCCCTCCAACAAATAATTTTAATCAGACTATAAAATGAAGAATTCTCATGATGAAAGTAGATATACATGAGAGAAAAATTTAAGCATTTTTTATTAAACATCAAAATTCTATAACCCTCTTCAATAGCTCAAAAAACCAAATAATTTCACAACTTATTTAGGTTGGGAGGATATTTAACATTTGGTTAAGATTCTGTAGATCTCACGTTTGTTTGGAAAGGGTATAATAACTAGCAACTTTAATTTGAGAAGCTTTATAAATTCGGGCAAAAAAAAAATGTTGCTTGAGTCTGTGGCAACTCAATCATTCTGAATGCTTCAATTGTAATTTTTTGGGGACAAAATTCAAGATGATATAACTCTTAGAGGACCGAGAAGAGTATATTAGAAGATCGATACTCATTCAACACTATAAAGTTTTGAGACTGTACTCGTTTAAATATATTACCTTACTTAGCTTATCTAATACTACATTAGATTGACACGATAAGACAACAGTTAAACACAAGATATACAACCAGAATGACCACATTACGATTTCCATGATCCACCTTATAACCTGTCGCATTTATAATAGTATCCAACTTGTTACCTCCGGCCACCTTGCTCCCAGCCAACTTATCCTCGAGCAATGCTCCCCGCCTACTACTTTCTAATCAACATAATTGCACCCCAGCCGCATAGCATAAGCAAGTCCAGTGCAATAAGACCGCAACACCATAACAAATACGCAGTAGTCATCATAACCATGCAACGCTTTTCCGCCATCATTTTGAGCACGCAGCTCATTCCACCAATCCATCCATCATACCAGGACATCGTCATAACATTTTAGACTCGACACATGACATATAGATGGATAATCAAGAAAAGTCACGCTAAAGCTCTTCTATGAATATTCGAAAAAAAATCAAAACTCCGCCCCGATTTTAGCATTAAAACCTTACTTTCTCTAAACAGTCAAAATGTAGACTAGAGATGGTATCACAAGTAATAAGGATTTAAGCATCAAAAGTTTACCAACACGGTAAGAGTTGGAGGTACAGGACAAATCTTATGACTTAATAAACAGACTCTGACATAGATAAAATGAAATAGTTAGCTAGCTTACTAGGAGTAAGCCATGGATCATGAACCGGAAATGTTGTAGTCAACAGCGGGTATTTCTCAAAATTGTTTTTAGCGTTTTTTTTTTTTTTTTTTTATGACATGAATTGCAAATCCTTTTGGGAGTTGCGTTTTGTTGGTCCTGAGTATTTTTTTTCTGTAGTTACCTAAAACCCTATGTTGCATACTATTCGTTACCCATAAACGCATTACCTTAATGAGTTTTCTAGGGATGTGTTAGGAAACTTGTATTAGGGATTTTGATCATTACCAATGTCATAGAAAGAGACCACTAATCTTAAGCTTTTAATCGCCATTTTTTCCTAGACGAGATGCCGTAAAATCACAAGTAATCTGTTACTAGACAATACACCACGAAAATGAGTTATTGTTTTTTTTTTTTTTCTAGCTTGGATAGGGGTCCAGATGAAAGAAGCTCAAGACATGATCCACAGCAACGAAAGTAGGGGGAAGTAAAGCAGAAGTTTGTCAACGAAAGACAGCCTTCAGACAATATACAAGAATTCTTCTCACAACGACAAGAGAATGTTCCTTGTCTGATCTTAAACATCTAGACAATTAAAGACCTCATAAGGGGGAGACTCGATTAACAAGGAGATTAAATGAGGGTGTCACGCTTCTAAGCTAAAAGACAAAACCCTAATCCTCCCATACTTCAAAGGATATAAAGACACGCATAAGGAGCATTTAATGCATGAGGGCCCGGTCCTGTCAATGGTTAAAAGTTCGAAATTTCATTCTCCTCCAAATATGAATTTTCATCACTATATAACACCCACCGTTCATAACTAAGAAGTGCTGTTCATTTATTCATCGACTTAGTTATTAACGAAACCTCTTTAAATTCTCAATCCCCAAAAGCTTTGGAACCAGTTGCTAAGTGCAGTTACCTGAAGAAGACATGATCATTTCTTACACCTAAAGGAAGTTTCATTTGTTTAGAGCTATCTCACGCAGTCAAGATTATTCTTGGAGAATCAAAAATTATTTCTACAACCTCAACTCAGGAGAAGAATTGAGTAGAGACGAGTAAAACCCGGGGGGAGTTGAAAAACCGCGAAGGCTTGTCTGGCTTAGTGATCAAGGAAGTTCTTTGTTAATTTACTAAAGAGTCGATTTTTGTTTATGACAATTCCTTTCAGCAGTTGTGAGAGTAAGAGGTGGGAGTAGGCATACGTTTAGCGAACTACTATAAATTGTTCCTCCATACTCTTACTTCGCATTTATTTTGTTTATAAATCATTATCCTGTGCAACTTACCGAGATCTTCAAATCAAATAAACCGGCAAAGTTTAGTAAGCTATCTATCTTAACGCTTCGCCAAACACCGAAAGGCTGTGTTTAGGCATTCACGAAAAGAGTTATCACACCCCCCTAGTCTCAGTGACATTCTATCGACCAACAAGTGGTATCAGAGCCAATACTTTAACGCGGTAAAGTTTTGCGTTTACGTAGATCCCATTTCAAAATTTATCTTGAAAAGCTTGCGTATTTTTCTTTACACGATTTTTGTCAAAAATGGAAAAGGAACATGCACATTGCTCTAAACAACTTGCCTTTAGCCTTGTAAAATTTGATGACTGGAAGTTGAGAATGCAGGCCTCTATTGTTTATTCATGATGAAATGTGGGACGTCATAACAACCGGACCAATAACGGTGATGATGGCGAATGCACAAGCAGCCGCACAAGGAGCAGGAGCTGCACAAAGATACTAGCGAAGAGAGTAACCACAGACGAAAGAACAAGAGCAGAATTTGATAATGTGGCAAGACATATTCTCTACAACTCCTGGATGAGTCACTGTTTCCTAGAGTAGAGAAAATGCAAAATGCCCATGGAAGTATGGAATGTCTAATGAGTTGGAGGAATGGAGACGAGAGAAAAGACAACAAACGACGATGCCATGAAAGAAATGAAGACTTCAAAATGCTGCCCAAATGAAACAAAATGGATAGACCAGATTCACCAGATGATGGAGATCTGGTCAGACCTCGGAAAAGAACTATGAGAAGAGAGAATAGATCTTCGTGATTACAAAATCATGGAAATGAGGTTTATTGCATGAGGATAACGGAGATATGAAAACAACAAGCAGCAAAATTTCAGTGATCTCAATAGCATATTGATACTCGAACATGAACAAAGATGCCGAGAACAAACGCCCACAACCCCACTCGCTCTCTGCCAACGACATCAGCACCCCAACCCCTCGCCCACGGCCGACCAACTCTACGTCTAAGTGACTTTCCCTTTCTTATCTGCTCGATGAAAATATGCCCCCTCCCCTCTACTTTGCAGGAAACTGAACCACCCAACGCCTTCCACTGAGAACCGAACCAATCTAAACCATCCACCCACCACGACCCCCGGGCCACCGCCAAGAAGGACCCCGCACACTCTTCCTCAAACCTCCAACAAACCACCTCACACCACATGCACTCGCCACCGACCCCCTCCCACCCTTCGCCCCCCTACAACTTGCGCCGAACAGCGGCCCCAGGACCACTCAGAAGGGATATCTGTCCTCCATTCCCCCTATAGACGCACCCACATCCCACCCCCCGCTACCACCCCCCTACTCTCATCCACACAGGGTCCTCCAACCCAGAGACTGACGTACACAAGCTCATAAACGCTCCCGCCCCCCTCCCCATGACCAACTCCCCCCCGAATCTCAAACCTTCCAGAACATGACACGGCAAGAAGGGAGCACCAGCAGCCCATGGTCTAGTACTAAGAAATGTGCTCTGCACCAGTTGCAATCCCTGCATGGGCACCTCACTCAAGATCCGACCTCAGAAGACGGAACAGTTATGAGGGAGAACAGCCATATCTGTGCCTCTATTTAGTCACAGAACCAGTACGAACTCTGCGCTCCCTATCCGGCAGCCATCACAGACGAGACAACACACAGCGCGTCCCGCCACTCCATTGTTATGCCGTCCTCGCTTCTACCGCGTGCGCCTGCTCCCACCAGCCCACTCCCCATCCTCCCAATGACCGGCTCTATAATAACCAACCCGCCCTCACTTGAGCCACAATTGGCAGACGATGTAGGATCCACCCCCAGGGGGGTCCATCCTGCTCTGAGGAGAAAACAACGTGCCACCCAGTCCCACCCGTGGCACACAACACCGGGTACCTCATCAAATAAGGGAGATAACTATACAAGGATGTCTCTTATGGTGAAGGACTGAAGTTCAATCCTAAGCACAAGTCATTCTTGCAGACAAAGAGATACAAGTATAATCTTCAAGATGATGACAAAATCCGCGGGTGAACAGAGGAGGCAGATAGCTCTAGACGGTCTTGGCAAGAGAAGAAGAATAGGTAATTTAATAGTTTTGGTAGATTCTTTAACGTAATGTTTGTTTGTGGGCTAAGAGTAATTGCCAGATTCAATCAAGAATGACACAATAAGCTAACCATCTGAAGGATGAAGACGGGATTAGAATAAGCTGTGGCCAAAGAAATTCGTGAGGAGTGACGTTTACCAGAAGTATCCTTACTGACGAAAGATAAAATATTGATGGAGGCAAAAGAGGAAAGCGAAGGGGCTCAATCATTTCAAGTCAAAAGATGTAGAAGCAAATCTCGGATCTTTAATGCTTCTCACGTGGACCTCTTTTGGACCAGTAGATCCAGCAAGTTTGAGTGGGAAGAAAGTGATACTGTTGCCGTTGATACTAAACACAGATATACAGGGTGCTTTCTTGAAGAAGAAAACGAAACAAATAGTTCTTCCAAATTTTGACAACTTCAAACAAAAAGGATGGTCAGAATATTAAATAAGTTCAGATCATAACGGAATGGGTCAACAAAGTGATTAAAGGAATTTTGTGACAAATGATCTTCCTCAGCTCTCGGAGCACGAACTCTCAGCAAAACGCGCACCAGGTGCGAAAGGAGAAACAGAACTGAGAACTGTCAAACTATATCTGATCAGTCTACCAGAGATTTTTGGCCGAAGCAGTAAACACGCATGTATACAAATAGATCCTTATCAACAATCTCACAACAAGACACCTATGAGTGTGGAAGTAAACTCCTAGTAGTTGTTATTTCATGTCTTTGGTTGCAGGTGTTCATACACAACAACGAAAAATCACTAAGGGCTTTTGGACGAGGAGGCTGATTGAAGACTATCATGGCCTACTTCGTGAGGGGCAAGCATTCAGAGTTAAAACAACTACGAGACTATGATATTGAGGAAATCTATTAATTCAGTTGATCAACAATCCGGAGAAGAATATCACGAGGATGCAAAACATAAGTATTAATCAAAGCCCTCGCAACCTGTTTTTGACGGAAGATATCCTCGGACGAGAAACTTCATACTTTCTCTACATAAAGTATCAGCCAAAAATCTCAGAACCGAACTGCTTCAAGAAAGAGAACTCATAAAGAATAATCCTTTCAAGCAACACATATTGAACCAATGAGCTAGTACATGATCTTACATATATTCAGAACAACGGATCAAATTCAACAAGATGCTTTTAGAACCAGACTTAGGGTGGTTAAGAACCATCCACAAATAAGCCGCGTCTTGGAAATGACAAGAATGGTGTGAGAACAAAAAGCCCTAATTGCACGAAAGTATGGTGGAAGGCTTCTTGTCACGAATGGACACAAAAGTTATAGAAGAAGCCTAAGTGAGCCTGAGTGGGTATAGCTATGCAATAAGAGCTCCATCGTTTGAACGATAATGAGTATGGAACTTTACCAAGGGCAATCACATAAAACGTCATTGGACCAAATGGATGTTTAAAACAAAAGACGTGAAGGATGGGTTATGTTTAGACAAATCTGTCTTGTGCTAAGGGTATGCCAGAAGAAGATTGATTTTTGATGAACTGCCATGTAGCTAGATTGGAGCTATAGCATATTCAGCATCGCTTACAAGATTTAACAAGTCTATCAAAGGGATTCAAGATGTTTCTTAAAAGTGGACTCTGAAGAAGATAGTGTTGTTGAAAAATCACCCGGCTTTACAATCAATAATGTCTTGAGAATAGTGTATATCACTCTCAAAAGCTCTCTATGGTCTTAAAGCACAGCCCCCACCGCCTCCCGGCACTATGATCACCTTCTACTACTTCTTATCAACTGTGCTTCACGAAAGGAGTGGTGACAAAACACTCTTCGTAATAAATAAGATAATATCATTCCTATTAGTTAATATACGTATAGAATTTTCGAGCACTATCTGTTTATGGAAAAGTTCTCAAATCTCATGAAGGAAAATTTAAATAAGGTAGATGAGAACTGACATTTCTGATTACAAGGTAAACATCCAGACGGAATATTTTAAATCAAGCAAACTTCCCCATACAAGGACCTTAATCCGCAATCTTGGCCATTGATGAAAAAGTTCCGTCAAAATTCCACATGAGAATCCCTTAGAATGGATGTCAATGAAGAAAGATGTTGCGAAAAACTTGAGGCATATTGGCTCTCTTTATAACCTAACAGAAGCAGACCTGCATTTGTTGTGTGTGTATGTGCTCGATTTCAACCCAAGTCGAAAGAAAGCATTTAAGCGCACTAAAAAGATACTAGATATCTTAAGGGTACGCAAATCGACCGGTATCCGAAAGAAGAATCTTATTAATTGGATTTACTAGGAGCAGACTCGAAGTTGTCGATTGATCGAAAAGTACCCAAGAACGGTCAGTTCTAGGGAAGACTGTATTGTTTAGCAAGAAGACAC
>VALG01007139.1:0-13956 GCA_009835305.1 Ipomoea purpurea | reverse complement strand
TCCAATAAAAACGATTAAAATTATAACATACCTTTGTCCGAAATAGAATTGAATTCAGCTTTTGGTCTTGTGTATTTCAACCAGTAGTTAAACCATATCCAAGAAATCTTAGTTGTTCCCTGTAACGTGGTATAGTTCTTAATTTTCCAAATATCATAGCAAAGACGGTGAACGTGATGTTGGGGGAAACCACTTTAGATAGAGCATCAGCAGAGCTCCATTATCTGTCATAATACGGTCTGTGACACGACTTGCCACCCATTCGGGGATTTGAAAACGCTTTAACACACCACAAACGATCACCCCTCTCGTTTCATCCCAAAACCCGCATCAAACGTACATTGCATGCAAATGTGATTCATCCCTTACGAAGGGCCACAAGTCATATCGTATTTGTTTTGTTGCCGATATGGTCGTATCATGCCACTACAAGTTCCCTAAACACCTCGTTGTCCGTAATCTTGTCTCCATTTGGACATCCGGGCCCTCCAAAAAAAAAAAGCTCAACAATCTTAAATCCATAATCAAGTTTCAAAATCAAATGTATAAACAATCCATGTTCGGTAGACTCGCTCCTCCTAAAAATTCAATAAAGAGTGTAGAATCTGTTCCATCAATCCTTGACTATATCACAGCCATATGAATTATAAGCATCTCTATAGTGACCAACTAAAGACCTTGATTGGTTTTATGACAATAATTAACCATCCAACGAACTGCACTGGTCCCTTCCAAACTTTTAATATAAAAGCTGATTACCTCTTGACACTTCTATGTGAAAAGTAATACTCTTTGGGGTTGAAACACAGTAACTCGTATTCACCTTTCCCTGTTTTTAACTTCAAACCCATCCATCACCCACGGGTCAAAGTTTGGGAAAGAAAACCGCACCACCCTCTCCTGTGTCAATTTTGGATAACCTAACCCCACTTTTCATTACTAACAACCTTAGAACAACAAAATTTTTCATTTGAATGGGGTCTGTAGATCGCCTTTATTCGTTGATGACCCTTACCTCACACTAAACACCCAAATCTATATGCATAAGTTATACACTCAAGAAAGCCTCAATCAACATTTTACTACCAAACCCAACCAAAACTTTGATCAACTGCCAAATTAAACAATAATAACCATTCATTAACATTAATTCCTAACCAGAATTTGCTAATTAAAAAGTTAACACTATGACATAAACCTGGAATTGATGAAGATTCCAGCACATCTAATCTAGCTTGATCTGAACTCACTTGAACCATCCACAATGCCTCTCACTAACTACATTATAAGACATGTGAACATTTTACTGCAAATAGTTCATCAGTCAATAAAACAGGGGATGCCTACAAGAGTTCTGTAGGTATAGTAGTGATTTGAATTATGGAGAATATATTAGTACAGTTATGGATACACAGACACAACAATCCAAGAACAGGAGTTAGCCCCCGCTAATTCTGAATAGTATAGACACAATTCCCTGAAAATAGTAGGAAATTATGATTAATTATGTTTTTGGAATTTCCTGGAATTGTGTGTATACATAATATAAGGAAATATATACTACTGATACTGTTGTAACCATATTTGCAACCAACTTGGATATCTAGAGCACAGACATCATCTAATTCACTAACCATACAAAAAAACAAAAGGACGAGCCAAAAGCAAATAAAGCAGATCCAACTTGAAATCGTAAATGCCAATCCCAACTGCGAAATTCGCCTGCCTACTAATTCCCAACCAAACGTCCTATCTAGCATCAATATTGTACTATTAACCCGAAGATCCAACTGCCCAGATGCGTTGATGCATTGAGATATACGCGGATCGCGACCGATTCCGTGGAATATACGTGCCAGTTACAACACAGACGAACAACTGCCAACGATCGGAGTTTGAAACCTTGGAAACAACTCAAAAGGAAAGGTAAACGCCGTTAACGAATTTTTTTTTTTTTTTTTTTATAAAACACCGCGGTCATTAGGCTAAAACGAGTCGTGGTGCATCTGTATGCACCGATGCATGGTGCCATAGCAGATGAACAGGCATAATTTGCCCAGAGCCTGAGCCTGCAGTAGGCCTGGCCTACGCCTGAAGCCTTTTTTTAAAAGCCTATTTACTAAATAGGCTTTAAAAAGCTGTTTCAAAGTTGGTTCTAAAGAGGCTTTGAGACTATTGTAATAGGCTCAAAGCGTACTTAAAGCCTACATTTTAAAGACTTTTAATATACACCTATAAAAAATAATAATATTATTAAATTACCATCAACTAATAATAATCATAAAGACAAAACCAAAGTTTCATTATTTATAATAAAATGTTCAAAACACAAGTTTAATAAGTAGGAGTTCATAATACAAATTGCATATAAGCTTGATAACTTCAAGTTTACAAGTCTATAATATAAAATTCATCACAAGTTATTTAAAACAACCAAAAATCATAATTCCACAATACAAACTGAACATCTAAATCATAATAAACAACAATAGCATTCAAACATAAAATTAAACAAGTCATGGCTTCAACATAATCTCCTCTTGTCCAGAATTTCCTACACAATAAAAAAAAATTGAGTAGAATCACTTAGATTAATTTATTAACAAGTATTAAATAATAAACTAAATAGAGTAGAATCACTTAGATTATACTAAATACGCAGAATCAGTAAATAAACATTTGAAGAGTAAAGATTTCAAGAGTAAATTAACAAGTATTAAATAATAAACTAAATAGAGCAGAATCACTTAGATGTAACTAAATAAACATTTGAAAAGTAAAGATTATACTAAATATGCAGAATTAGTACTAAATAAACTAAATAGAGCAGAATCACTTAGATTTATTACTAAAGATTAATTTTTTAACAAGTATTAAATAATAAACTAAATAGAGCATAAACTAAACAATAAACATTAAAAAGCAAAAAACAATTGTAAGATGCACTGAGACAGTATGTATATTAAACAGATTTCCTGATTTATGAGATTTCTTGACTTCATATTAAACAGTAAAAAGCAAAAAAATAAAAAAATAAAAAAATAAAAAAATAAAAAAATAAAAGACAGTATATTAAGAAACTTCGCTAACCTCGCCGGTCTCCTGAAGGTTCCAACTTACAGTCGCGAGTCGTCCTCTCAGCTCGCCTCTTCGCTCGAAGCCTCGCCGCGCCGTTCCTCCGCTCTAAGCCTCGCCGCGCCGCCTCGCCGCTCCCACCCTCGCCGGAGTCGCCGCATCTGGTTTATTGTGGTCTTCGACGATAATACCTGAAGAAGAAGTAGATCTCAGTTGACAATGGTGAGAAAAAAAAATTGATTGGTGGAATTAAACGGTGCCACTAACGGCACCGTTAGTCCGTTACTCCACCATAGCGAAACAGCGTCGTTCGCAACCATGTGCACCATGCATGGTGCACACGGTTGCACATCATAACGATTGATCCCAAGGGGATATTTATACAAGAGAATGAGACCTTTACATGCTAAGTAGGGCAAGAGAAATACTCCATCCATCCCATTTTACATGTCTTATTTTCTTTTTTAATTCGTTCTAAAATTTTGTCCACTTTTCTTAAAAAAAATACTACTAACTCTATATTTTTTCCAAAGTGCCCTTGTGACTTTCAAAACTATCTCTATACTTTTTAATTTTCTTGAAAAATGTTTACCTTTAATCTTTCTAGACTTTTCTCATCTTTACTTTTTCAGACAATTCTCCTTCATCTCAAAGTATTCTGCAACCCATTTCAGACTTTCTCATGCCTTTTCTTTTTCAAACTCAAATCTCTTTCCTCTCATCTCCTTCAACAAAATTAGTAAATATTCATAGACACAATATATGCTCCGTAGTAAATAGTAAGATTGTTTTAGCTGCAAAATCGACAAGGCGATGGTGCTCAGTTGTGACGCAGAGGGAATGTTGCTAAAGATCTATACAACATCCATGCCATTGATCTAGTATGTCAATTTCCATGGTCAATTCCTACTTATCTAGTTCAATGAAGTAGTTTACCGCCATTAATTTTTAGAAACTTTCCATTTCTTGCTTGAGTACTTTGCATTTTTTTTTTAAAGTCTAGGGGTGTAAACCAGCTGAGCCGAGCTCGAACATGGGTTGGCTCAAGCTCGAGCTCGATAAGCATAGTTCGGCTCGAGCTCGAAAAATGATCCTCGAGCTCAGCTCGGTAATTTTTCGAACTGCTCAATTGTTTGAGCTCGATCTTGAGTTCAAGTTCGAACTCGAGCTCGGGCTTGATTTGAGCTCAATTTTAATCTCAAGTTTGACTTAATTGAATTCATATTTTAATTAATAATAAATATTATTTTTTCAATACATAAATAATAAAAAATTTTAAAATTCAAAAGTCCAAACTTCGGTAGTGGCGCATCTGATTTGATGCTCCTCCTTACCGGCGCCAGTGGCGTCCCCGGGGAGGCACCGAGAGATTTAGGCAGCGGGTATGTAACTGCAATAGATTTAGGATTTTCCTACTTTGCGAGTTTTAAATTATATATATATATATATATATATATATATTATTTATATTAATCTATTTATTTAATTATGGCTCGCGAGCGGCTCGACGAGTCACGAGCCTAGAATATTTGAGCTCGAGTTCGGCTCGAGATCTGTTTTGACCGAACTCGAGCCGAGCTTTGACCGCTCGGCTCATTTACACCCCTATTTAAAACAGAGTACTTTGCATTTTGAGGCTTGGTTTTTACAGAATCACAGACGAGAAGAAATATGCTAGGAAGGAAGTGGGTGGTTTATTTTAGCAAGGAGGTTAAAATTTGAAAGTGATGTACTTTTCTATTGTTTTATTTATAAAAATGCGTGATAAAAGTAAAGTGGATAAAAAAATCGGGACTGAGGGACTTATAATTAGAGCAATGACCACCTAAACTGAGAAAGGAAGCTATCTGCCGAACTAGGAAAGGGATCTCCACAAGATCAGCTGTTAATAGCCTCTGGGCGCGCACTCGCTCGGGGACGCACCGACTGCCCGGCTTGGTACGGCTAGGGAGGCTAAGACACCGAGACGAGGACGCTCCGACCACTGAGCCTAGTCGCCCACCTGAGTCCCTCGGAGAGCTCAGTCGGGAACACGCCGACTACCCAATCTGGTCGCCCATTCTGAGCCAGTCAAGTACCCTGATCGAGGACATACCCGCTTAGCAGCCTGGTCGCCCGGGTGCTTGCGCTGCTGGTGCTATGAGAGAGGCCTTTTCTCATAAATTGACAAGTGTTCCACCGCACTCAAGTCTACTTCCCTTTACGCTTCCCAGGCAGAGTGCCCGATTCGGGGTATCTATCACTACTAATCATAATTAATTAATTATGATTAATTAACAACAACAACAACAACAACGTATTTCACTATTGATTACTTCACTGTAGTAACATTTTAATTTAGAATTTTATATTATGATTCATTTGGTGGGAAATACTCAAAATGCTCTCACATTGTTGATTTTGTCGCATTCTATTTAAGTTCAGTTCAAATATTTTGAATGAAATTTTTTTTTTTTTTTTATTGTCAAAAATTAAAAGTACAATAAATTAAAATAAAGAAAAAAAATACTCCCTATTACTAAAGAATCAAAATTCAATTTCAACTAAGGGTCCGTATGAAATGCAGGAAAATGACTTCTGGACAATAAGTCATTTTTCAGAAAATATTTTAATTTCTCGTGTTTGGTTGCATTTTGAAAAATTTTGTGTATTTAGTTTATTTTTTGAAAAAAATGAGTAGAATTATATGTTTAAATATTTTGACGGAAAATGACTTCTTCCAAATTTTGGCGGGAATCATTTTCCACCAAAATGACTTCATTTTTCCCTAGTCAACGGAAAATGTTTTCAGTTGACTAAATTTTCCTATTGCACCCAAACACTAAAAATTCAGAAAATATTTTTCAAAAGTCATTTTGTAGGTTTCCAAACAAACCCTAAAATCTATCAAGAAAAGTAAAAAGGATTTAAGCACGATAAATGTCATTTAAATTGATTTCATCTCATTAATACTTTGTTTTTAATCTCAGCCAATGAAATTTAACTTGTCAATATAAATTTGTCCCATGAAAATATGGATATTCATTCATTCAATTAATAATCAAACCGAATTTACAAAATGTCTTAGCCATTTATTGAATCCAAATTTTTTCAATTAATCGGTCGGTTAACCGATTAATTGAAATATTTTACTAAATTTTATAAATAAAACTTTTCAATCCATAGTTTCACACCACAAAAAAAGTCATTACATCAATATATAAATGAAAAACTATAATCTAATAGTACTGCTTTTTAAATTATAAAAACAAGCTTAAGCAATCTGTAATACACACAAGATGCCTAATAAGCCTGCAGCTAGAGTATTCATTTGAATTTGGGAGAGTGAGTGATTTGGGTGGGTTATATATGACTCAAAGGAAGCTTCTACTTGGGCACTTAGCTCTTCTCTGTCTTTTCCTCAGGAGAGTGGGAACAGCCATTGCTGGCTTGCTGCTTCCAAACCCCTTCTTTCTGAATGAAGAACCATCAACAAAGTAAACCATGGTGGCCTGAGAAACAAAGCCTTACAAGAGACTGGAAATCAAAGTAAACCACTATAAAGAAATTAACAATATAAAAATGAATCGAGTAAACCAGGAAGAGTACAATCTAAGAAAGAAGCCTCACCGTCGTTTCACTCTCTTCTATTCCCTTGATAATCCTTTCTCCGCAGCCTCAATCCTCTTTTCTGCTACCTCTATTCCCTTAACACAGAATAACTACAGTGAGAACCCCCTATATGGAAGAATACTTTATTTCATCAAAGTAACTTTCCAAAAGAGATCGAGTCAGTGACTTAAATTTTTTTACTCTTGCCGACATTCTCTAACTGGCACTTGACTCAAACCGCTTGCCTAAACCATGCAAGGGTTTCATTAGAATTCAAGATTCCCTTCCCCTTATATCCTACAACTTACTTGTGGCTCTACAGAGCACCTGCAGTGGGCTAAGCAAATGATACTTTCTGAAGGGATCCATGAAACTAAGCATCTAGAATTCTATTGTTCAATCAATAAGCCATCAATATTAGGGAAGGGCCGAAGGGGCAGTTGTCATTACTCATTAGAATTTTATTGTTCAATCAATAAGGCATGCACACAGCTAGTAACCACAATACTTAAGTATCAGAATTATGGCTTTGTACACAAGATTGAAGAAATAAGCTTGCAATTAAAATTAAGCAACATTAGAACCACCATTTTAAACAATACTTTGCACAAAACCATTGTAAAAATGCACAAGTAGATATCCAAGCAATTACCAAGTGATAAGGATTTGATAACAGATACTCATCTTCATGGCCAAACTCTCCTTTGCCACTGCAAATCAAAAGATAATAGATTAGGTCATTTGGGAATAATTTTATAAGAAACTTCATGTTTTAGCACCAGAAACTTCATGTTCATTATCAAAAACATCATTGGAAAACCATCATCCCCTATCCAACAATAAGATAAGTGTATTCAAAACAGTGATTCCATTACAGAATATTATTAGTGAAGAAAGAAAAGCCAATAAGTACTCCTGTGGAACACTACAAGTACTTATCTATTCCAGAACAAGATACCCAAATTTAAAGACACCATCACCTCCAACATTCAACAATCCAAATATATAAGTGCTACTAAGGAAAAGTGTTCAATCTCTACCATCACCTCCCAACATTCAACAATCGAATAAGATTTAGGGATATTAGGAAAGGCTTAATGAACTTAGGATTTAGGGATAAATGAAATTATGAATTTAGGGATTAGAGTTTAAGATTTAGAGTAATAGAACTAACTTGTAGCAGAGACGGCGACGTAGGAAACAACAGCGACAGTGAAGCTCTGCTGTGGGCGATGGAGTTGGTGGAGGAACGGCAATGGATTTAATTTGGTGAGCGAAGTTGTGAGCGGGAAGAATGTTGAGCAGCAAGAAGAGTGTTGAGCGAAGTTGATCTTTTTTTCTTTCTTCTTTTTATATATATAAAGGTCTTTCCGACCTCTTTTTGTGGTCGGAAAGAAAAATCAATTCAAAAATTCAAATTGCCCAAAAAATTTCAAATCATTTTTATTTGTTGGTTGGTATTTCCGTCCCCGCAATCCATTGACGAAAAATTGGAAAAAGTCACTTTTTACGACCATTTTAGGGTTTGGGAAAATCGAACATTTCCAGCAGTGTTGGACCAGGGTGGATTTTAGATGGCTTTGGGAACTTTAAACTTGAGAAAGTTGAATGAAAAGAAGAATTGCTTTATGATTATGGTCTGTTGGTACATAACTACATATGGGAGGCTAGAAATATGAAATTATGGCAGAATCTCCTAATGAATCCCCAAGCTATTGTTGAAGGAGCTCGGAGCATGCTATTTAATTGGCGATAAAATCATATTAAGATATAACCTCTGTGCTCATGACCAGCACATGCAGTGAGTAAATGAAGAAACCTCAGGAAGGCGGGTGAAGTTGAAGTGGATGGAGCCTTCAACAAGTTCGAAAATGGATGGGGATAGGCTGTGTAATCCGAAATGAGGAAGGAAATTCATGGCAGCAAAATGTATTGCCTGGAAAGGTAATTTTTAGTTAAAGAGGCTGAAGCTTTGGGAGTTAGCTAGAGAGGCTGAAGCTTTGGGAGTTAGCTAGAGAGGCTGAAGCTTTGGGAGTTAGCTAGAGAGGCTGAAGTTTTTGTAAGTTTCTTGAAAAGAAATGTTCTTCAAAATATATATATATTTTTTTAAAAGAGGTTTATTTTTGAAAGTTTTTGTGCATCATAGAAAAAGAAATTACTTAATACTTTAACGTTGAAAATATAACATCGGTCACACAATCTGAATATATTTAATTAATTAAAAAATGAAAAAATGAGAAGGAAAAAAAAAAAAAGCAAACCATTTCTTCACAGAATTATATTAATAAATTGAGGAACAGAATTATCCGGGGTGCCTATTAGATTAATGGACTAAAATGTTTTAGTTTTTAGTTATAATTAATTACTACATTACATTCATGAGCTGATCTTTCTAAAGTCTAATATAGGAAATCAACCGTACAGAGATTACACTGACCTGCAAATTCTTGCGCTGATTCAATTCACTAGTGGTTCTTGGGATTGCAGGGTTAAATCCTCAGAGTCACAGAATTGCATTCCTCTTTTTCCATGCAATTTATCCAGAATTCTCCATGTTACAGCATCTGGAGCAAGCCCATTCTTCCTCATTTCTCCAAGAATCTGATATGCTTCTTTCTTCAACCCTAACTTGCAAGCACCATCAATGACAATGTTGTAATTAACATGGCACAGAGTAACCCCACAGTCTACCAACTCATATAAGAAGTCACAGGCTTCTTCAAATCTTCCTGAGCGGCAGAGCCCTTTAAGAATGGCAGAATACACGTAACTGTCGTGAACTCTTGATGGCCATACAATGTCATCCCAGATGCGTTTAGCTTCATCTATTCTCTTTGACTCGAATAACCCATCAATTATAATGGTATAAGTTGTGCAATCAGCAGCAATGCCGTGGCTGATCATGCGGTTAAACATCTCCATGGCATCATCAACCCTATGCATCTTGAAGAGCCCGAGGAGAGTAGTGTTGTAGGTCACAACACCAGGATAAAATGCCGTTCATAGGCATTGTATTACGCAATAAATGAAGAGCTTCTTCATCCCTCCCAACTTCCAGCAAACCACCAATGACTGTCGTATAGGTCACTGCATCAGGGGTACAAAACTTCCCACTCATCATATCTTGCAGCACCTTCAGAGCCTCTTCAACTCTTCCCATTTTGCAGAAACCATTGATCACGGTATTAAGGGTTATAAGATCAGGTTGGCATTGTGTTTGAAGCATGGTAACAAGTGTGTTCAGCAGCTCGGTTGGATTATCAGTAAGACAAATAGCTCTCAGATATATATTGTAAATCCTAGTTCTATCTACAACTTTCTTATTTAGCATGATATTCAGAACGTTCTTCGCCTTGTCAAGATCAGATACAGAACAAAGACCCTCTATCAAGAGATTGTAGGTGAACTCAGAGGGAGAGTATCCAAACTGAATCCCTTCTTCTAATAGTTGATAAGCCCTGAAACAGTCACATTCTCTGCAAATTCCATGTACGATTGTATTATACGCTACTAAGCTTGGCTTGAATCCTCTCTTTTTCATTATATAAACGATTCTAGCACCCCCATTGTACCTCCCATACCTACAAAGTGAATCAATCATTTGACTATAAGCAAACTCTTCAACTACACACTTTCCTTGAGGCATATCTTCTGCAATCCTAAAAACTTCATGGAACAACCCTTCTCTACATAGACAATCAATCACGTTAGAAAATGCTGCAGTATTAACATGCATATCCTCCTCACCAATCATTACCTCCCAAAGATTCCCAATCAATGCTTTTCCCTTCTCAATGTCCCTCTTTCTAAGTACACCGCGAATTAAAATACTGTAGGTAAATGCATTAGCACTCACTCCATGCTCAGACATTTCATCGAACAGATTCCAAGCGTCACCAATTTCCCCGACTCCACAGTAACCATTGATCAGAGTCGTGTATGAAACAACGTTGGGACAGTGCCCTTTGTTTCTCATTTCAAGGAACACTTGGTGCGCATCTCTAGGCCTTGATAAAGCGCAAAATTGATCCATCAAACGGTTGTAGTTCACCAAAGAAGGTACAAACTCAGGTTTTTCGAGAAATAAAGCGCGAATAACATGCAGGGTTGATTCAGGGCTCCGCGAATCGAGCAAGCGAGCAATGATAACATTGCAAGTCCTCTCATTCACGTTAGAATGAGCGGAAACAGCAAGAAAGAACCGCCGGTGGGCATCGGGGAAGCGGCGGGCATCACACAGAGCATGAATAACGCTGCTAAGATTGAGGGAATCGGGGCAGTAGCCGTAGAGACGGAGTTGATCGAAGAGGCAAAGAGCTTCGTCAACATTGCGGTCAAAAGCGCAGAGCTTGTGGATTTTCCTAGTCCAGTAGGCTCTGTTTGTAACGGTGTGTTGATCAATTTCGAGTTCCCGGCCTTGCTGTTCTTCTTCTGCTTCTTTGACATGGTTGGTGGTGTGGAAGTGCTGGGTTCGGAAGATGCACGGGAGTGGGGAGCTGGAAAGAGATCGAATGCAGCAGGCTATGGCGGATTGGATGGAAGACGATGTTGACGAGAATTTGCGGAAACACATTTGTGTCTGTTATGTTGCCTACTTCACGTATAGTATAATTACCGTTTTATGACCAATGAGGAAGCTGGCAGGCGAACACCGGCGCCGGATCTCATGGGAGTCGATTTTCCGAGTCATTACTCGCGGGAGAGGAATTCATATTGGATTCCAATTAAGAACAGATTTTGAATTGAGGCAAAATAAGAAATTAAGCATGATAAAACTCCTTTTTCTTTGTCTTGTAATTGTTTAAAAGTCTAACCTAACTTTCGGGGTTGATATTTGTGTTGTGATTAGTAATGATTTTGTGCTGATTTACAAATGATTAATGAATAATGTAAAAATGATTATTAATTTTTTAATTTATTATTTATACATCGAAATTATCTCATTAACTCAGTTAAGCGGTGGATTTCTCGTACTTATTGTCAAAAATATGATATGTTAATGACCAAAGATAAATCTTCTCAACTTTACACGATATAGCAATAGGTAGATGAGTACGACGTTTTCCTCGACATTGAAGCATACAACACGGTCACATCCTTGTAAGTGAAAATGAGCATATATTTGCTCCCAATGTTCGTCGTAGGATATTAATGGCATGGGTAGTTGAAGTAGAGTTCTAGGTACCTATCTCCAATTATGAATTTCAGTGGCCCCCATCCATTTTGACAGAGTCGCGGAGGAATTCACTCAATCGTTCACGCTAGAATTCAGTAAGAGGATGTTAGCAAGTAATGACATTGATTGAAGGATGCATTGATGTATATTCTTTTCTTACAGCAAAAAAATGTACCGAAATTTGTATACAAAGATCTACATTGCTCTAGTTGATGAAATCGATATGTTGATCGTATTGCAGATCAGACGTTAACATTGATAGACACTAATATATAAACCAATTAGCATTACTGTAGGAAGAAAGAAAAATATAATATATAATTTATGCAGTATAAGTGTATTATTACCTTGATCAAAACGGTGAGTATTTCTCCCCATGTCATATTGATTAAATTTCCTCTTCGGAGTGTAAGAGTCATAGGTATAGAAGTAAGTCTCGAAAATGAAGAAACTTGTATGTCAAAATAGCACAATGTCTCTAGGAAATAAATTATTTTCCACGATAAAATTAATAATTCACGTGGTAAAAGTGCATATCTTCAACGTAAACTTCTATCCATTTGCTATAATATCACAAAATTACCTTTTTCATCAAATGTTGCATTAGATGGCGATGCATGCAATTGAGAATTCTCTATTAACAAAATTATAGTAAATGAAGAATGGTGAATGTATTATAATATTTTAATATATAAGATAAAAATTAAATTAGCATATGTAGATCATATGTAACTTGAATAGTGAACCACGTAAGAGCGCATTCCACTATTATCAGAGATATGTATTTGATTGTTGCAAGCTAGTAACAACAGGGCCGTCCCTGGCCATGTCTGACCAGGGCCGGCACACAGGGCCTCCAAATTTTGGGGCCCCTAAATTTTACATACGTAGTATATATGTGCATTGTGCCCCCAAATTTTGGGGGCACTTTTATTAAAAAAAAACTTATTATTTTATATTTATATTTTATATATTAGTGTAGGTGTAATTTATGTATAAAGAAATCAAGACGGTTTAAAATTTTAAAAAGTTTATATTCCTAATTCTTAAGGACTTGATTTACGTATAGAGTTATAGTCCTATAAGCTTATAGGAATTGAGGTGGGCCTATTTGATTATTGTAAAAAATTATTATATATAAAGAGTAAAAAATTACTCGTATTCCTATTATAATGCATACACGCAAGATTTGTATTCACACCGCAAGAATTTGATCTCAGTAATCATTAATTTGAAGTGCGTTGTTTATGCATTTGGTATCCTCAATTTTTTTTATTCTTCACGATAAATGGATGAAGGTATGTAAATAATTAAATATTTTAATTCTTTAATTTTATTCAAAATTTTAAAATTATTAATTCAATAACTAACCCTAGCTAGGAATTTTTTGATTGGTGAATAACAATCTAATTTCTTGTATTTTGATACTACAATTGCAATATCAATTAGTCTCGAGCTATTTTCATTAGTGTTGTTTATATGCATAAAGAAGCTTTTAAAGATAAAGTTGTTGAAATCCTTACTTATGATTTAGGGCTGTGCACAACTCGTCCCAACCCGTCAACACCCGCTCCGCCCGCGCCCCGCCATCGTCTCGGGAGTGGATAATCGAACCCGATTAGCAACCCGATACCTTTATTTCAAATTTCCGATTTACCGAATATGATAATCGGTTAGGCCCTTTGGCTAAAAAGCATACCGATCGTCCGAAAACCCGGAAAATATACTATGATATATACGCTGATATATATATAACTATTTATATATAGGTACTTATATATAGTATATATATATACTATATATATATATATATTATATTATATGTGTGGTGTGTGTGGTGTGTGTGTGTGTGTGTGTGTGTGTGTGTTGTGTGTGTGTGTGTGTGTGTGTGTGTGTGTGTGTGTGTTGTGTGTGTGTTGCGTGCGTTGCGTGCGTGCTGCGTGCGTGCGTGCGTGCGTGCGTTGCGTGTGCGTGTGTGCGTGTGCGTGTGTGTGTGTGTGTGTGTGTTTTATGAGCTAGGGTTTCATTATTCCAGCTGCGTAGCTTCTACTTCTCAGTTCTCTCTCACTCTCTCACTCCTCCTCACCTCTCAAGTCTCACCCTCTCTAAGACTC
>VALG01007135.1:0-14611 GCA_009835305.1 Ipomoea purpurea | reverse complement strand
GCGACAATCACGAACTTTCTTCACCCGGCAACTGCGGGAAAAGGCCCAGGATGTGCCACCCCACCTTGCAAAAGGGATGGGCGGTCGTGACAAGCTGCTAGAAAGTGGCGGTCGTCCGGGCATCCGTGCAAACAGCTGGCACGTCTCGGCAATCCCGGAAGCGAGCTTATCACAATCAAGTTGAATTGACGGCAATAATACCCCGATCACCATGACGACGGGCTAGTGATCGGCCCCCTCCTGATGTGAGGAAACAGATGCCGGAATGTAACTCTTCCATCACGACGGTCGGCTCAAATCGGTCAAGCAACAGCATGAGCGGACCTCCATATGATCGGCCCTGTAAGGACGTCCTTCCAAAACTTGGAACCTCGGGGGCCTAAGCTTTGGTCTTTCGAGCACGCTGGGGGCGTCTTTGGAGCCGACCGTGCCGAGAAATTGTTAGATCGGTGATTCCAATCGTCTCTGCCGGTTGGATGGGGATTGACTGGGCAATCGGTGTATTACTATGCTTCTTGGGATCACCACCGATTCTAGCGATCTTGAATGTGTTCCGGGGCGTCCTGAGCCAACTTGGACAGAATATCAGCATCTGCGTTGTCCAGTCGGGGAATTGATGGACGGTGTAACCGCGGAACAAAGCTTAGCTTCTCCATGGCCAGTCTCGATATGCTGTAGACGCTCGCCATTCACTTCATAATCTCCGAGAACTTCCCGACCACGAGCGCGGAAGTCCTGTCTGAGCCCTCAAATTATTCAGCCCCCAGGTCCCGACCACCACTGCTAAGCCATGGTGACAAAGGCTTCGTACTCGGCTTCATTGATTGGTCGGGTGGAAATTGATACATTAGGGCAAAAATAAACTTGAATCCCTCTGGGCTCGTAACCCACGACTCCCTCCTCCCGCACCTTTTTGCTACTCGACCCATCGGTAGCCAAACGTCCACCACTCGGCCTCGGGATCCGCAACCTCGCCGGTTGGGTATCCCGGGCAGTGCACTCGACCAAAAAATCCGCCAAAGCTTGGGCCTTTGATTGCTGGTCTCGGACGGATATTCTATAGCATACTGGGTCAACATTAACGCCCACTTGACTAGGCGGCCAGATGAGGAAGCGGTGCGGAGGACTGGACCGATTGGCTGATCGGTCAAAACTCGAATCGGTCGACCCTGGAAGTACGGGGCCAACTTCTTTCGCTGCAATGTAGAGAGCGTAGACGACCTTCTCCAGCCGGGAGTATCGGAGCTCGGGACCATGTAGCGCGTTTACATTAGTACACCGGTCGCTGAACTCCTTCCGGATCGGTTCGGCACAATACTGCGCTTACTGGCACGATCGGAGACGCGAGGTCATTACGTCTTAACTCTTTCCCCGAGCTCAGGGCTTGAGAGCACAATCGGTGACATCAAATATTCCTTTAGCTCAATCAAACGCCGCTCTGGCACTCTTCTCCCAGGACGAATCCGTTCACCTTACAGCAATACCATTGAAGAAATAGAGCGCGCTCGGCTAATTTGGAGAGGAATCGGCTGAGTGCTTGCACCGACCGGTCAACTGCTGGAGACTTTCCCGGAATGGTGGAGGTGGCTGCATGTCCAGTATTAGCTTGACCTTGGCCAGGTTGGGCTCGATTCCCCGCTTGTTCATTCATGTGCAGCCGAGGAATTTCCCGGTCTGAACCGAAATGTGCATTTGGTCGGTTCAGCCCAAACTGGTAACTTCCTCATGATTGGAAGCCACTCCCTCCAAATCCCGAGTGGGTCGGACGGTGCCGACTCTTGACCAGCATGTCATCAATATAAGCTTCCATCGTTCGGCCTAGAAGATCGGCAAAGAGATATTAACCATTCCTGATAAGGTTGCTCCTGCATTGCAGAGGCCGAACGGCATCACTCGGTAACATACAGCCCGTCCGGGTGACGAAGGCTGTCTTCACTTTCATCCTCATGGTGCATCATAATCTAGTGGTAGCCTTTGAATGCATCCATGAAGCTCATCAACTCTGCCCCCGCTGTCTCATCGACCATTTGGTGAATGCTCGGTAAAGGATACGGTCGAGAGGGCAGGCCTTGTTCAAATCAGTAAAATCAATGCCATCCTCCACCGCGTGGCGTGGGAACTAGCACGATGTTCGCCACCCACTCGGGGTAGATTACTGTCGGATGTGCTCGATCGCCGCCATTTTCTTGACCTCCTCGCGAACGAACTCGCGGCGATCGGATGGAGATGCCTGGTCTTTTGCACACCGGCTTCGCCGCGGGATCAAACGGCTAGTCGATGACAAATGACGCCGGTCATCCCGGGCATATCCTCGGCCCCCATGCAATATATCAGCGAACTCCCGGAGAATCGCCAATACTTCCGCTCGTAGCTCAGGGGTGAGAGCCCGACCAATCTTTATCTTCTGTCGGTCGGTCCTCGGACAGGGGAATTCCTCATCCTCGGAGGGCTCGGGTTGTTCTTGCGCGGCAAGGGCCTCCTTCACTATGGTTATTCACCCGGAAGACGTGCCAGTGTCACGTCTATTGACCGCCTGGGTGTAACATTTTCGGCGGATTGGACATCGCCGTCGGACCACGCCGACCCCGTTCGGGGTGGAAACTTCATGCAGAGGTGCGGCATGGAAATTAATCCACCTATCTTCATGATGGCGGGTCGGCCTAAAATGATGTGTGGCGCAATGGAGGTTGACCAAACGAACTCAAGCTCCGTCTTGATCGACTTTGGAGAAGTGCCGATCTCTACGGGGATGTATTTTCCCTTCGGGTTAGATAAGAGCCCGGTGAATCCGGACAAGGGGACGCCGACCGGAGTCAGTTCACGCGTGTCCAACCTTAACTTCTCAAATACGTCCAAATAAAGTACGTTGACACTACTGCCCGTTCCACATAAACCCTCTTGACGTCGGTGCCTTGACGTCGATGGTGACCACGAGTGCTCCTACCGTGGTCACCGGCTGCTCGGTTGATCCTCCAGGGTGAAGGTTATGGGTTCATCTTCTGTCGCTTCCCGGTGTCTCGGGAATCCACAATCCGACCGGGCAATTTCTTTCGACCGGAAGCGTCATCCAATCCACCAAAAATGACGTGGATCGTCGGCTTTCCTGCCGGTCGGCTGCTTGATGGGGTCAGAATCCCTGCGGTCGTCCTTTCTATCGTCTCTCTTTCTGACCCCGCTCGATCGGAGCGTTCCCGATCAGATTGATCGGAACGATGATGAGAGCGCCGGTTGTCCCTCCGATCGGAACTTTTCTTCGCTCTTCCCTCTTCCCCACACACTTCTCTAACTTGCCAAGGCTGAGCAAGTCTTCCAGCAATTGTTTCAAGTGGGTACACTCTTCAGTGTCATGCCCAGCGCACCGATGGTAGGCGCAATGCTTCGTCTTATCCGGACCATCGTGCCCGGATGGGGGAGCTTGATGAGATTGCAGAACTGGGCGTACTGCATGGCCTCCGCGGCGGATCGGTCAACGCCGTAAACTCACCAGGCCAGTGCGGGATCGGGATGATCATCACCCGACCGATGATCCGCGGCCGGCCGGTTTACGGGACGAAGTCCGACCTCCTGCGAACGCTTAACAGCGTTGGCTTCGCCGGCGTTGGCGTAATGCGTGACCCTTCAGAGGGCCTCTTCATATGTGGCTGGGGGGTGGAGAATGAAGTCCTGGTAGAGGTACCCAGCTCGGAGAGCGATATGGAGCATGTGGACTGCGGTGAGATCGTCCATAGGCTGTACCTCTAGGACTGCTGCTTTCCACTTGACAAAGAAGTCGGTCAAGCTTTCTCCCTCCATCTGCCACGCCTTCTCCAGGTACATATAGGGCTTCTTGACCACCCTGGAGGTGATGAATTTCCTCACGAACTGAGTAGACAGGGCTGCAAAATTAGCAATCGACCCCGGCTGCAAAGTCCGGAACCACTCGGCCGCCGACCGGTGAGCGTAGAGTAAAACGCACGACACATGACAGCGTCTGACACGCCCTTGAAGATCATGTTGCCGTAAAAATCATTAACATGGACCTCAGGTCCGTCCTACCATCGTAACTTCTCTCCCGGGAACCTTAAGATCGAGCGGATAGGCTGCGCCATTATTTCCGCGTGAAAGGTGTCCTCAACAATGTTGAGTGGTCGACCGGGGGCCTGACCGGATGCTCGTTCCGGAATGAGCAAATTCCGCTTGGAGATTATAGAGCAATCCCCGGGTTCATTGAGCTCAGCCAACTGCGCTTGACTTGCCTCCCGAACGCGTCTTCGTCGATGGTTCTCGACCCACTGTGCCAGGATGATGCCTCCTGACTCACATCTTGCATGGGTTCATCCGGGACCGGCCGGCTTGAACCTGGTCCCAATCGTTGTCGCATAGCCGGTCGGAGTCGATCAAAAGCAACTTCCCCGCTCCACCTGCTCGGGTCACCGCTTGGACGGGCCTTTGGGCTGTTTCATGAGGATCCTGCCGTGGTACCTCCATCGCAACAGCCCCCCGACCCCAACCGCGAACGAGCCGACCGTCTAGCCCGGGAAGTGGGCTGATGCTCCGGCTCTACCTGAGCAGTCAGGAATCTAGAGGGGCAGCGGCTGGAGCCGTGAACGCAGGATATACTGTGGATATCCGGCCGGGACGGATAGTACATCGGCTAACCGGGCCAATACCCGTATGGAGGGGTCGGGTACGGATATTGCCCGGGAGGTGGAAAACCCGGTTGACCAGCCATCGGATACTGACCGGGAGGTGGAAAACCCGTTGACCGGCTGCTGGATACGTTGGCTGAAGATATTGCACCGGATTACTAAGCTGGTTGGTGCATCGGTGGATGAGGTGGTGAAAGGTTCAAGTGAGATCCACGTTCTGACCTTGGTTGTCGCTAGCCGCGTCACCTTGGTCGTAATTGTTGAGATCGTGCATGAACGGAAACATCGTGGCTGATGTTGTAAAAAAGGGTCTCAAGCTCGGTTGACGTAGCTTCCTTGCTCGATCCCCACGGACGGCGCCAATTGATAATGTAAATACCACGGGTGCACTTACTATCAATAAAGTCCAGATCAATTAAAGCAAATAAAGTCTTTTATTAATCCGGTAAAGGTCCTAAGTACAATCTACTTGGTTGCAACGAGTGCCGACTGGTGCAGTCGGGAGTCTCTGAGTACAACCTATCGATCGTCCAAAAGTCCTCTACACTGTAGCGCCGGTGGGTATTTATAGCCGCGGAGCCTGGGACAAGAATCCGGCTGGTCGGCATGCTTCCCACGTAGCCACCACGTGTCATCCGCTCGGGTGCCCCGTCTGTCGTCGCCTGGCACTGCCACGTGTCTTTAGTCAGCACTCACGCCTAAGGGCTACCGCTCGGTGGTTGACACTTCTGGTCGGGCATTACCGGTCGTTTCTTCTATAAAAGATCCGACCTGTAACCTGCAAAACAAGCAAGAAAGAGACCGAGGCATGTCGGTCGGGTATTCCCTACCATATATATATATATATCAACTAAACCTAGCTCTCAAAAACTCTACCAAAAAAGAAAATAAACTAAACCTCTCAAACCAATACGATATATTTAAACAAGTATATATATCATATATCATGTGCAACATAATTATAAAACATTTTTCTATAGAGTAGCATAGCATAGCAATAAGGTATAAGCTAAGTTGGAAAACTTCATTCATGAATATAATCACCAAAAATTAGTACGTTTCCATTTAAGGGATTCCAGACGTTACTGGAAAATACATTCTGATCCAATGAATAGACACAATATCAAATATGGAAAGACTTAACAACTTAGAGAGTGTATGTATTCAATTCCCACAAAAAATAAGTCAGTGATCGATGTTTCTTTCAAATTTAATGAGACTCAAAATACTTAATATTATTTTTATAATGTACTACTGTTGGGTACATACAATATGGCTTGCCGAGAAGGTTGATACAATATGTCTATGTTGGTCCGGTAGTGTTATAGCGAGATCTAGAGGGGGGGGGGGGGTGAATAGACTCTCTTCGTGTTTTGCTAAAATCAACCTTTCGGAGTTTTAGCGCAGCGGAAATGTTAAATTCGTTTTACTTGCTTTGCACGGTTGTCGTTATGAAGGAAACTTCGGTATTGGCGCGAAAGAATATGATGCAGTAAGTAAATAGAGTGAGTAGAGAGATAGGGAGACAGAGTTTTATAGTGGTTCGGCCAACTTTGCCTACTCCACTCTTCTTCCCAACTTATGAAGGTTTGCACTATCCTCGTTAGTACAAATACCGAAGGCTTCCTTGATCACTAAGCCGGACAGCTTCGTAGGTTTTCAACTCCACGAGTTTACTTCCGCCTCTATCAACGTTTTCTTCAGAGTTGAGGTTGTAGAAATGATTTCTGATTTCTCCAAGTGATGAAGTCTTGACTGAGAGGATGATTGCTTCGTACAAGTTGCAAGCTTCTTTAAGGTGTAGATGAGGATCAATGAACTTCTTCAGTATCTTCACACCTTAACACTGTTTCAAAAAGCTTGAGAGAGCTGAGAGCGTTTAAGAGCTTTGCTGAAAGTTAGATCGAGTGAAAAGAACCAGCACCTTCTTAGTTGGTGAAGGTGAGTTTATATAGGTGAGAAAATTTCATCCGTTGGAGGAGATGAATTTCAAACCTATTGTCCAGTGGGTAGGACCGGGGAGCTTCTCGCATTAAATGCTCCATTAATGAGGTTTGGTACCTTGTAGCCGTTGATGGCATGGGGAGCTTAGGTTTGTCTTTAGCTTCGGGAAATAGTAGTACATCTTCATTTAATGCTCTTGGTATGCGTGTCCACAAGTGAGGTCCTTTTGTCTAGGGATGTTGTCAAGTCAGACACAGTGGACGACATTCTTCTTGCTATTGAAGAGGAAGAATTTGTCTGAAGGATTTCACAATATACAAGACTGTCCTTTTCGAGCTAAATGAACAACTCCTGGTTAACTCTCGTTGCAGTTGCTCCATGATTCGTGTCTTCTTTCGTCTTGATGACCCAACAACTAAGCACAAATCGTTTCGTGTGTTTGACTAGTTAACACGAATTCATGTGAGTTATGGCAACTCTCGTCTAGAACGAAAGCAGCGATTAAAAGTAATAACGGTTAGGGGTCTACTTTCTAGGTTACATTGGTATCATCAAAATCCTAATACAGTGTTCCTAACAGTCTATATATATTATGTTTATAAAATTTCAATTGCAAGACAATGGGTGCAAACTCGTCATTTTTAGGGACGAATTTAAAATCCTAACTCTTAATTAATTTAGGTGACAAGCCTTATAAAAAATTAACCGGGGCTCATACCCGTTAGGGTCTTATAGTTGTTCAATAAGACCCACAGAGCATTATTGGACTTGATGGTCCAATCTTTCAATCCTTATACCGTGCACCAGGGCGCACATAGCAATGTGCATCCCAAAATGACGTCGTTTTGTATTCTGTTATAAAATTCTGTGTTTTCAAGTATAATTCTGTACATTCAAAACAAGGGATTTTTATCCTTTTTTAAAAAATTAGGTGTTTACAGTATAAAATTCTGTGTTTTCTATTATATAATTTTGTACATTATATTCGAAACATGAGGATTTTCAGTTATAAAAATTCTGTGTTTTCAGGTATAAAATTCTGCGTTTTCAAGTAAAAAATTCTGTGTTTTCTGTTATACAATTCTGTAATTTGAAACATGATTTTTTTTAAAAGGGTTAACAACAGACACGCGAAAAAGGTACAAAAACGACGTCGTTTTTACTAGGGTGCACAATACATTGTGCGCCCTGGTGCACGGTATAATTTGCACCAATCTTTACGCGAAGGATTATAGTCTTTTCTAAAATTGTATTTATCTATTTATTATTCACCTCTACTTACACAATAGTCTGTGGGATTAAGGAGTAATCACCCCGTGAATAATGCCACATTTCTTCAAGCTAAGAGACTTGTGAAAGCCGTATTACATAAAGTGACTACTTTCATAACTAATAATAGCTCTAGGTGTCTCGTATCTAGCAAAAATAATATATTTCAAATTTTCCATTGAACGGATCGAAAGTGAAACTATGCCCAAACAAAAAGTATAATTAGCCCATGACAATCCAAAATTTCTACAATCATATACAAATATATAGCAAGTTGATTTTTATGAACTTTTAATGTTGGCAATTGTATATCCACACCACGGCGCGCGTTGCCACGTGCCCGCAGATACAAAAACGACGTCGTTTCTAATTTATTTTTTTAAAAAAAAAAAAAAATTCCCCCCCTGCTGAATTGTAGCAATTTTCTTTAACAAAAAAACCGCTGTTCAACAATATACATTCAATGTATATACTAGAATACAGCATAATCTGTTTACTGATGAAAGAGCAAGATTAATGAAAAATTTCAAATTTTGGTCCATCTGACATTGGGGTTGTGTTATTGCAACCACTGGACTGTCAAAAATGTTAACTTGAAGTACCTTGACTATGCAATTTCTTTCATTTGTCACTCCGTCCAAATTTACGGTCAAATCTCACGAAAATTTTAATAGGTCAAATAATGAGGGCTTTTTTGTCATTTATTTTTCCCTTTCTTCCCCGGCGAACAACTCCATTCGGCGAGCAACTCCATTCGACGAGGCCATGTGGTTGAATCACTAATACTAACAAGAGCAACGCCCATGTTTTGCTTGCGGTTTAATGTCTTTGGGACAAGCTTGAAGATATAACAAGATTAGAAAATCAGAGAAATACAGAAGAAAATCATTCTCAGTTTTTCCCCGACTTAGTTACTTGAATTTCTGCAGTATTTGAAAAGATTGTGTTCCGGAAACGTTGGAAAGAGTTGAAACAAGTGGCCCTTGATCGTGAGGACACTCTATAACCCCTTTCATCAAAGCCCGAATCGAGGCCAAAGAACGAGCAATCGAGGGGGGAAACGAAAAAGATTTTTCTTGGCTTATGTAGATATACTGATAAAACTAGAGTTGCCGGAGGAGAAACGGAAGCTCAGCTATGGCGAAATGGTGGCCCTTTGTGGGGAATTTCTCAACGTCGGCACGGATACAACTTCCACTGCGCCTGCAATGATCATGGCGAATTTTATGAAGCACCCATCAACAAAACTCTTACGAAGAAATCTTGGAGTGATCGGAGCACCGGAAATGGCTCGCCGGAAATGGAGTTGCTCGCCGCAGCAAGAAAACGGGAAAAATAAAATGACCAAAAATGCCCCTCATTATTTGACCTATAAAATATTTCCGGTTGAGATTTGGACCTAGGTTAATTTGGTCGGAGTTTTGACCAAAATTGAAAGAAATGGATAGTCAGGTACTAATTAATACTTTTGAAAGTCAAGTGTTGCAATTAACACAACCTCAATAGTCAGTGGACCAAAATTTGAATTTTTCTCATAATTATATAACAAAATATACATACTTTTTTTAAAGATAATACACCAAATCTAACATAATACATAATAAACATAAACTTTTAACATAATACACATCAACTCTTAACATAATACACACAAATTTTCTGATTTCGGATGTACATAATTGTATAAAAAGAATGTAAATAATTGTATAAAAAATGTACATAACTGTATGAACAAATACACATAACTGTATGAACAAATACACATAACTGTGTGAACAAATACACATAATCCCAACAACTTCTTACCGCGCCTCCCAAAACGACGTCGTTTTGAGAGATGCGCGGCGCACAGTGCTATGTGTGTCGTGGTGTAGGGTATAACGATTGTTTAATGTTTCATCTTCCACCTTTCTTGATAAATACTTAGTGTGCTTTTTATAAATTTTTTTTCATTTTCATAAGCCTCATTTCTAATTTCATTCAATTTTTATTCAAATCAATTTTCTCATTTTACACAAACCAAACATATTATTGGACTTGATGGTATATACAATCTTTACGTGAACGTTATTCAAGTCATGTCGTCGTACACTATGACGGTATTCGATCCTCCTTCCCATTGGTCTGTGTAAAGAGGTGGAAACAAATAATGAATGCGTTCTGGTAGACAAATACGACGGGGAATGGAAGGGGTGTGCGATGGCGAGCTTGGGAAGGCATGTGCGCTCCAAAAATAAAGGTGGGATGGGGTTTAGAACTCTGTGCGAGATGAATTTAGCACTCCTTGGTAAACAAGCGTGGCGTCTCGTGAAGGATCTGACCTCCCTTGTTGCACATGTTTACAAGGCACGATAGTACCCCAATGGCAACTACTTTGAAGCAAAGGAAGGTAGTAATCCTTCATACATTTTGAGGGAATGGATGGAGGTTCAGAAATTGTTGCGGGAAGGCTGTCGGCGGAGTATTGGAAATGGGCGTAATACAATAATCGAGTTGGATGCTTGTGATATGTGCTTATAATTAAATTCAATATACATAATTTGTTAACTACATACACATAATACGTTAACTACATATTATGTACCTATAGTAAATTTAACATATTATGTAATATGTGCTTGTAGTTAAACAAATTATGTGCCTTCAATTTATATACAACCACATAATTTTATTAATTAAGGAATACTATGGTTGCTTCCAATTTAGCAGCCTCAGCGTGGTGTGTAGTGATAGCCGGAGGCATCACTCATTTGAGAATAGCGAAAATCAGAAACTCTAACATCCCCATAGTGTAGGGAGAATAGCGTCTTCCACTCTTTTGGCTTTTTCATCCATTATATTATAATGCGTATTGTAGGAATTGAACGATTCAATGTTTATTGTTTTGAGTTATGGTAGAGTGCTATAAGGTTAAATTGTAAGCTTGGTTTAGAATTTTCGAGGCAAAAATAGGAGAGAGATTGAAGATGCCATATTGTTACAGTACCAATGTATAATAGACTTCGAATGCCATTAAAAATTGCCGCTGTATCCGGAAAAACTGAACTAACCTTCTCACGGACATAGAGACGTGTTCGTGTCTAGGTGAAATGACACAATGTAAGACGATGTGGAGAGATGAGCGTATGAAACAGGGCGAGAGGTGAAGAATCGTCGAAGGTGATAGCAGAAAAGGTAGGGCGAGCTCAGTGCGAGGGATGCATGCATTAGATCTCCGAAAAGGGGTAATAAACTAAAAGATTTGTGAATTATTAGTTTGGTTGAGGTGATTTTTGGAGTATCTTATATTGTAGTGGATTGTTTTTGGGGCAGGTGTGTGGTAAGGTGGTGGCGAGTGAATTAAGATGAGGATTGGTTTCAGGATAGCTATTTTTGTGGAGGGTGTTCTAGATAGGTGAGGTCGGAGTGTGAATGAAGTCACTTAGTGAACCGAAGTAGAATAATTTTAAAAGTGATGAGGAGTGGTGGTGAATTGAAGCTTAAGCAGGCAAGCTATAATTAAAATTAAAAGATCATTTAGATTTATCAGTTATTGGAAACTAAGCTAAGGGAGGTTCGGAAGTACAGAGGCTACTTATATTTCTCTCATTCCAAGTAAGGAAAGTAAAGAAAACATATATAGACATAGCTCCTATAACCATTCATTGCATTATTGTATTCTCGATCACTTGGATCAGCACTTCGATCAGCTATGGACGTGAATCAGTCATACTGCATTTTTGGCACGGAAGAAGAATTGGGTTGCTGAACCCCAAGATGCGCATCGCCCGATCCCTGCAAGGAAACTCAAGATCATTCTTCAAGTGAAGAAAGAGCAGATTATTGAAAGACCACCAATTAGTTTCCTGCGGCCCTTATCGCATCACACAATTATTTCAATGAACTGGAAAGCCACTATTGAGAAAGTGGAGCAAAGATAACGGTGAAGAAAGCGGAGATGAGAAAAGCCAAGAAAGTATAAGATCATCATTTCCCCAACAAAAATCTAATTGCTGCGTTGTAGTGCCATAGACTCGACGTGAACGTCCGACAAAGGTGCTTGCAAAATATGAAGGGGTGAAGAAGAAAAAACCCAGAACCTCAACCAACTCTTCTTTATTTCAAAACCTGTACACGTATTAAATTTGATCCATCTCAATCCATTCCAATGGTATATACATGTACTCAAGAACTACGGTGCGACTTGATCCCGAACACAATCTGACGTACGTAGCGGCAGCTAAGTAATAAGTCTCATCCACCTGGGCAAATAAGCAGAAATCATATTAAAATGACTGACCTCTGTATTCAATCGATTTCTATTTTTCGAATGTCTTATCTGTTTGCTATAAACCTAATTATTATTATTCTTATTCTTCAATCTATGAACATAATCAGGCATTTAATCAAATTAGCAAACTATTCATGAGATACGTAAATACTGATTTCATCAAAACCTACTGAACACACTATAAAGCTTGAGCACACGGCAATAAAACTGCGTTCGGCCTCTATCGAGAGGCATGAAATGACCTCTAGCAAAACCAACTTTTCCTAAACTGGCGTACAGAATACCAGGACCAGTACCCGAATTTACCTTACTATAGACCCATACATGTATTCAAAGTCTACGGTAGTTTGATACTTATAATATAATTTTTTGTATTTTTTCATAAGCTTCAATTCTCAATTTCTTATAAGCCTCATACCCTATACCCATAACATGTTCTTTGGAGATCGGTCAGTGTTTCTTTATTCTCATCTTTCCAGTGCAAATTAAATTAAAGACTTTGGTGTTTTCTTCTTGATTTCCATAGTGCCCTTCTGGTGCTGTTCTTTTTCTGGTCACTAAGTCTTTAATTTAGCATTGTGTTCTGGTTTATTGGATCGGGATCCACTTTTAAGTGATTATTGAATGGTGATTGATTTCCTTCCTTAGTTTGATGGATATGGTCAGTGCAGGCTTGACTAGGACTTTGATACTAATCTGTTTGAGCCTAGCTTTAGTGTTGTATAGTATTATTCAATTAAAGTTGCGAAAGATAGATGAGGCTTTAGCATCCTGCAGTTTTCTCAAGCTCTGGGTTATGTTTCATTTTAAATGGGTCAATAGTTTAACTCATTAAATTCATATTTCTTTAAGGAGGATTCAAAAACGTTATCTACATAGCAAATATTAATAATATATTTCAAAATTGCCATTGAACTGATGTTGAAAGTGCAAACATGGCCAGTTGAACCCAAACAAAAAGAAATTGTTGAATGTACTTAGTCCAACATGCCTGAGTTCAATCTCAACTCCCACTGAGAGAGGTCACTACATGTCACTCTACCAACAAGGTGCTTGACCATTATCCCTTTAATTTAAAAATCCATTCCTTAATTAAAAAAAAGCAGCTTATTACTAATATGTCAATGACATGGGAAGTGCAATTAAAAGTATACTAATAATTTCAATAGTACTATAATTAAACTAGTGGTGTGGAAAAATGAAACAATAATAATTAGAGCTCAACAATCAATGTATATTATCAAATGAAACTATAATAAATTAAAATGATTACTTATATAGCAATAATGAAATTAGTTGGATGGAAATGAAACTAAAAAACATATTAATATTGCAAATGAAAACAGAAAAGTGTAATTAAAATGATAAGTATATACTTCATGATCCACGCCTCCCACATAACCATGATCGTCCACAGTAAAATTTGCCTTGATATATAAGCCGAGTTTATTCGATCAGACCAGTGTTCTCATAGCATTATGGACCCAGGATCAAAATGAAGTGGTTTGAATCTTAGAGTTCCCATAAAAAGGAACAACAGATACCAGTGGACTATATGTCACTTGGTACCAATAAGATATATTTAAAACAAGTATATATATATCATATATCATGTGGCCATTAATTATAAAACATTTTTCTATAGTGTAGCATAGCATAATCAATAAGGTATAAGCTAAGTTGAGAAAAAGATCTTATGTCACTCGAATGAATTATAATCACCCAAAATTAGTTACGTTTACATTTAAGATAATACTTTCCCCGAGACTTTTTTACTTAAAATGGAATACACTCCCAATGGAAGCAGAAGTTAAGATTGACCACGAAGAAACATTCTTAAGGATATCATATGTGGTAACGTTTACGATGCTATGAAACAAAGCCTTCTTTATCAAGGAGTGCGATGTTTATCAGGAGTGCAATTCAAAAGATTTGGCCCAGTTTATCAAGAATACATAAAGTTCATGTTTATTCAATTCTATACTTCTCATATAAAGTTCAATATATGGATGATCAAAAATTTTTACACGTATTTTATAGTATATTAATATTTTCATTATTTTTTTGATATTGAATAATCTTAATTGCGCTTGGAGGTTTGCAAGAAAATTGCGAATAAAAGATGTGATACATTAAGTTTAGTTAATGTCGGTTTACTCTTTGGCTTTTTGCGACGCGAAAAGGTTGTGGGGTCCAGAGTAGTCATCTTTCCTTTACGTATATAATACTTTTCTATGCTCTTTTATATTAATTTCTAATCAATCCGCCAGACAGGAGAGTTGGGGGCAATGTCATTTCACTTCTATAACCGGTACGTTTAATTTACCCTTGTCAATTCAACGGCATCAGAATGTGACTTTATCTATAAAATGTATTTTTCGTTAGGCCAAAATTAGTCTTTTGTTGCGGTCTTGATAGTCAATAATTTGAACCTCTGCTCTTTTTCCTTTATGATCAAAATTGGATAAGAATTTCTTCCTGTAGTATATGTATTCTAATG
>VALG01007134.1:0-13545 GCA_009835305.1 Ipomoea purpurea | reverse complement strand
CAGAGAACATGCCACCAACTTAACGGCCTAGCTGGTCTAGATTTCATCCCTTTCACGTTTATATTTTGGGTGACAAGAAAAAGCTATTATTATTATTTAAGGGTATGTACGATGTACTACATTGAATAAAATTGATACACTAAAAAGTAAAAGTTATGTATGGCGGAGTTTAATCTTAACTAGATGCTAAGTGAACTTTACACATTGTGATTTTGATAGACCACAAGAAAAGAAAATCAATTTAACTTGTTTATAACTCAAAATAAAATAAAAAATTAATCTACCACTTCAACTAAAAAGTGACTTAAAATCTTATAATCCAAATTAATAACCAGACCAACTGAATTTGGAGTTGCCTACAATCACCTAGACACCTACCATGCATATTTGTCTAGTGGTAAGTCATTCCAAAATTAGAAGCAAAATCAATTTATATATAGAATAAAACTCAATCAAGCCACTGAGATAAGCAAATCCCAACATTTATGGCATTATCCTTTTTCATAAACTCATAATGCACTTTTCAAATTTTTATATTTGATTTTGTAGTCTACCTACAACAATGATGTGGATTTCCTATCATCCCTGCTTTAAAATTATATATAATTTGTCGCTCTCAATATATTGAGATAGTAGATGAAAATTGACAATTAAACTTGAAAACCTTAACTTATTTATATGATTTGGAGTTAAAATAGCAACAAAGGGGATGTAGCTCAGATGGTAGAGCGCTCGCTAGCATGCGAGAGGTACGGGGATCGATACCCGCATCTCCATTCTTTTTTCTAATTTGAGTAAGCTTCAACAAAATACGATTTGTAAGTAAAACGAAAGGTTGTATTGGGCCTGAACCGAATGCACAACATGTATAAGGGACAATCCCATCATTGGCCTTTATGTTTTTTTTTTTTTTTAAACTAAATACAATTCTTACCTCTCCCATGGTTTATTTTGACTTCTCCAATATAATATGATGCATTGCATGTTAACGTATTAAGTTAAAGTTATCGCCTTATTACATAATAACGATAAATACTATAAATATATATATATAATATATATATATTACTATATATATATATAATTATTATATTATTATATATATATATATATATATATATATAATTCATTGTTTAATATTAACAATTAACCTTCAACCAATTTATAAGGATATGTGTGTACACATAATAAAAAATAAATAATAAAATCTTCTTTATAATAATAAACCAATAATAGCTAAATATCAAAATTAAAATTAATAAAAATATAAAACAAAATTAATTAGATAATCATTTAAAAAATTTAAATGGGGAGGTTTTCAATTTAAAACCTCCCCACTAGTCAGTTAATTTTTTAAAAATATATAATTTTAATATATTATGTATAAGAGTATTTTGGGAAAAATTATATTCTTCTTTTTTTTTAATCGGTAATTGCAAACCTTATTCAAAATAGTGTTTTTTTATCTTTTTGAACCAACCAAACTAGTTACCAAACATGCATGTACGTTAGCTGCTTGACTTAGTCAAACAAGTAATGTGTGTCACGTAGCTAAAAACTAATCCAAACAATTGTTTAGTAAATAAGGTCATAATTTTTCACTAAATTAAATTTTAATTTGTTAGTACAGAGTAATAAATTATACTCAGGTATTATATTTTGATGCTTGAAGAGCGTTATGAATCACCTCCCTCATTCTTTAAGTAGGGGATAAGATGGAGATTTTGAAGCAATATATAGATAAGATAAGAAAACAATATCAACTATAATATTAATTTTTAACATTCATTCATTTTAATCATATATCTGTATACCAAGCTCAAAATCAACCCTAACTATCTCATTTGTCAACATGGCTAACAAAATTGTGAATATAAGTTTGAAATCTAAATTTAAGTGTCAGTGACTATTCATGCCTAGATACTAGTGGAGGGAGAAAATCTTATACGTGTCCCTAAATGCTTGTAAACTGATAAACACAACAAGATGAATCCATGCCTTTTTTTTTTTTTTTTTTTTTTTTTTTGGTCATTGGTAGGATTCAACCTTGTTTCTACCATGCTAAAGAACAAAATTTATGATTTTTTTTGGGATTGATTGACTAATATTATACAGGTATAATTAAGTGATCATTATTGTGACTAAAACATAAAAAACATGACAATAAATTGAATTCATGACATATACGGGTGATCCAATATATGTAATTTGAGTGTCGAGAAAATTTTGTAGCCATCATTCGAAGATTTGTATTGGATAACCCTTTTTATGTATAAATAGCTCATAAATTACATAAGAGAGATAAATTGCACTAAAAAGACTATACATGGTGGGCTCAACCAAAACTAGAATAATATTGCCTGGAAACTACTATACAATAATATATATTAATGTATATTGCAGGATTAAGGACGCAGTTAACGTAAAATAGATACTCCGTATTAAAACATGCAATTAACCTAGAAACAAGGCAAATTAATTAACAGATGGAGCCGTCCATGCATGCCAGATTACACAAATCAAATCAATTGCAAAACAAAAGGGTGGTATTTCTGGAAGATAGAACAGATGCAAATTCATCATGTCATCAGGTTGATGATGATGATGATGATCGGATCGGAGCTTCCCACCTCAGACCTTAATTACTCGCCGAACATGAAATCAGATGAGATGAAGCTAGCATGCATGCATGCATGCATATGCCCCCTACTAACAATCTTTAAACATTTTGGTACGACGATGTCTGGGGATTGGATTATGTTAATCAGATCAAACTATGGACCCAAGCGGTAAGGGGCGTCTCCCATGTAGTGTCGTCCATGTACAGCGCTGCGGCGGCGTTTTGGTGGTGATGCAGACCATCCATCACCATAAACTGCATGTCTTCTGATGGCTTCCAGTGCCGTTTTCTTTGGTTGATGAACCAGTTGTTTATTTGCTTCTGGTCTAGGCCTGTCGCCTCCGCCAACGCCACCTTCTCCGTTTCCTGCATACCATATATAAATAATAAACGTACAGTCCCAAAACAACGAACACTATCTGATAGTGTGCACCTGGCATTATAACCCTAGCCAACAGATCAGACTCAATTGGAGTTACCAAGTGAACAGTCTGTACTATGTATGTATGATTAAGGAAAGTGAATATAATGTAGTATAGTACCGAAGGATAAGGCCATTTGTAGTGCAGCTCCCACCAGCTAAGCAACTTCTGCTGGCGTCTTTGGGCAGTTTGCCTTTCTTCTTTTTCTTGGAAAGTTCTTGTTTCAGGCTACTTAAATACCCACTATACTTCTTTAACAAGTGGTTCTTCAACTCCCGGTCTTGCACCCGGGGATCTATCTCCCGGAGTTCGGTCTCTCCACCACTATTGTCTTGCTCCTCTTCCGACGAACCAACCCCCTCGCACTTATTGTCATCTGTCAATTTCAGAACGTAACTTATTAGAAAGAGTTCAAACTCATGTGCATGTATGTATGTGACTCGATTGATCTCCTATTTCAACTGTTTGTTTAAGTGTTAGAACTCACATATCTGTGTATGTGGTAATGCTCTTAAGTGGGAGCAGACAAAAGCATGACTGGCTAATCAAAAACTTTATTCTTTTAAATCAACATTATTCCATGAAACACATGATTAATTAACAATAATGTCTACTGTTCCTAACACTAAACAATGTGAAGAAGTACATTGCCCGCAGCTTTACAAAATTTACTTAATTACTAGTAGCTAGCAGGCAACTGGCAACCAAGTACAGCATCAAATTTGGAAACTATATCTAAAAAGAATTTCCACTAACTACACCATCAAAATTAGCAACACTTGCTAAAATAAACAAAATAATGTTGTGCTACTCGCAAGAAGTAAACCAGTCTAAGTTGTCCATAACAAACTGTCTCAAACTAAAAAAGTAAATATATTGTTCTCATAAAGAGTCAAAATTAGAATCTTATAGTTACTTAAGTTAATTGTACGTCTAACCAACTTGGTTGGTTGCCCCTGGTGTATTACTACTAGGCAAATACAAAACTACAAGGTTAACTCCTGTGCTGCAACTAAGTTATGGATTCGAATAATGGATTTTGAAGAATCTGGATGTGAATCCAAACACAGACAACTTTTTCGTGACAAAACCAAGAATCTGCAGCAAATATCATGGAGTATTAGAATTTTTAGTGTAACAAACATTATTGTATTTCCACTGGAGTGTCAACTTTATCTCCATCCATCCCCTCTGTGTACATTGTACCAAAAGATGAAAAGGAAAACAAAACTGGGTCTTCCAGATTTAAGGAAAAAAGAAAATATTTTGGGGTTTCTGAAACTTAAAAAAAGAAAAAAGAAAAAAAAAAGATCAAGAATGAACCATGCAAAGCTAGATGTTTCACTAAGGTCTGCTAAACAACAAATGAAGCTAAAACATGGTACTAATATATGATAATAGGGAGTATAACGTAAATAATAATGTAGTAAATTAAAGTTGCAGAAAATAAGCAAAAGGGAAATAATGAAAAATCTGACATTTGGGTACAGGTAGGCTACATGGGAGAGCACTGATATGAACAGCATCCTATTCTATATATTCATTTTTCCAACGCCTAAAACCTACCAAATGCTCTCTCTAGTCTCTACCATTACTACCTTTAACCCCACCTGGAAATGACAAGAATGACTGTTTTAGTGTTTTACCAAGAACAAATGCAGATTTTTTAAAGTTTTTTTTTTTAAATAAAAAAAAAAAAACAAAACAAAAAACAAAAAATTCTGACTACATTATGTCGGGTGAATCTCTGGAAGCGATTGTAGTGTCCGTATGTGCGTGCTTTGTACTTCAGTCTGTCCAATGTTTAATATTAAAAAAAAAAAAAAAAAACATATGTTCATACATATACACCATCCTAAGATCTATGCGTTTGTTCAATTGTTCCCATTGTTTAATGCATGATATGATGATGGCATCAAACAGGTGATTAGGGTTTAGTTAATACAGACATTTATTCTGCTACATATAGGGGTGATGAAGCTAAGAACCCAGAAAAGCCTATTTTGGAGGAATGAGAATGTTGTTTTTCTTGGGTCAAACTCTCAAAGAATGGAAATGGGAACTGGAGATTGGATGGGACTTTATTGCAAGAAAAAAACAGTTTTTGCACTGCACAAGAAAGTTGAAATTACATACACCATTTCAATTATACAATATATATATATGTATGACAAGATGCATCTCTGCAACACTTACTGTAATTTGGGACTTGAACCAACAGGACTATTTTATTCTTCTGTGCTTTATTTCCTTGCAAGGCAATTACTATGTTCAATATAAATAATTAGTTTATTAAATTGAAAATTTTTAAAGTAAAATATATAGAAGAAGGTAAAGTAGAAGGACCCAAAATTAAATTTTAAATTAAAAAAAAAAATTGAGAAAAAAGGTACGTACCGGAGTTGAAGATCCGGACCGGAGCGTCGCTTAGCATGTTTAGCTGCGATTCGATCCGTCGCATGAACTCCATTGCTTCTTGGAAAGGCCTTGTAAGCTCGGCTCGGTACTTCATCAGCATATCATAGTACGCTTCCTGGTAAAAATTATGTTAAAAATCCGATGAAGAATTCTTAGAGAATCGAAACTAGAACACCCCTGCTCCAAAATTATATTGTGGTTAAACTAACGGACCATGAATTGATCGAGTTCTGGGTCTTTGGAGGAATCTCTGGAACCGAAAGAAGCTCGCTGCTTCCCTTCCAGTTCTTGCCGGACCGCGGCGAGACGCGCCACCACCTCCGGCGGAGCTCCTACCTTTTGGCAATCCATGTAAGCTTCCAGAAGATTGGAATACTGGGGATGAGCGATGATCTTGGCCTTCATAGCATCGGCTTCGCTTGTCAAAGAGTTGTCGTCACCTGCGGATTCTTGCTGACGATGAAGATGATCTCGGATCATCAAAGGGTACTGAAACATTTGATGGTGATGATGATGGGAAGCGCTTCCGCCTTCACTCTTCACCGTCGTGTGCGGCTGTCCTTCCGATTGGCCGTAACACTCGCCACCGCCACCAGGCTGGAGATGAAAGCCAGTAGCTATGTGGTTGCTTCCACCGCCGCCGCCGGTTCGCCCGTAACTCGGCGGCCCAAGAACCGAGCCGCCGTACATGAACCCGCTTCCGCTTCCCCTTTGCCTCGCAGCGGCGGCGGTTTCCTCTCCAAGTTGACCGTAATTCTCCATTTCTTAGCTCACCAACAACCCTAAATCAAGAACCCAGTAGTGTAAGAACTGCAACCAGAAAATAACGAAACCCTAAGGTAACAAAACAATCCACCTTTGCTTGTCTTCAACTACGAGAAAAGCCGGTGAAAACCCATTAATTATCTCCGATCCTTTCCCAGAGCTAAGAAACGCAGAATTCACGATTTCTCTACAGTTACTGGTTATGGAGGTCTCGAGACGAAGCTGAATTGAAGTGAGTTTGGCATATTAAAATGAAACTTTATCACACAAAAACAAGTTTTAATTTGGTCGGAAGAGACTGAAGAACAGCAGATCGAAGAAAGAGAAAACTATGGAGGCGGAGTCGTTAGCGACGGCTACTGGCCGCGCCGGGAACGGCTGCGGTAGATACAAAATGTGCTGTAGTCGGGCAATAAAGAAATTAGAATTGTACTAACTACAAAGCTATATTGTGTGTATATATAAGAAAAAAAAACACTTTTTTCTTTATAACAGTGTTTTAACTATTTCACATATAATATTACTTAGACTCCCAAAATCTAATTCACTCTTCATTTTTTTACACAAATTTTTTATATAAACATCTTTTTTTTTTTTGTAAACTACATAATAAAGATAACATATCATTGTTTGTCATGCCAGATAATAAAGTAAGAAAGTAGGAATTAGAAGTCTTATTTTTCATTTTTGTTTTCGTTATATTAATATGTACATGGCATTTAAAAAAAAAAAACAAAAACAAAAAAAAAAAACAAACAAAAAATATGGACAGGGCAGTTAGTTTAACGGTAGATATTTCAATTTGCTGTTCCTCTTCTATCACTAATGTATAATATCATTAATGATTATTACAATTATAAAAGAAACATAATAAATACATCGTACTGTTTAAATAGTTGAATAAAGACATTTTGTGTGGTGTGATATGTCTAGTTGGGATTATTATATTGAATTTTTCAAGATCATTTTTTGCTCACATTTTTCATATTATTACTTCATGAGTCCACCCCTTATAAATAGTGTATATGTATTTACTATCCGAGAGTAGACACAAAATAAACCTTGTCTTGTAACTTTTTGTGTCTAATTTTGATAGTAATTACATGCACACTATTTAATATATATGAGGCCTTGAATAATATATGAAGTGTTGTAAATATAAATATTATTTTAAGTTTAGAAATTTGATTAAATGTTATTTAATATTTGAAAAATGATGAGAGAGAAAATTTCCTAAATTAACTTTATGAAAAATTTTGAGGAGAGAGAAGACATGGCTTAACTTTTTAGAAGATTTACTAGAAGTAATCACATTAGAATAAGTCCCTAGTAGAAAACTAAGAATCAATCTCACTTTACATCCAGAAAAATCAAACGAATCGTATTAGATTTATAAAAAAAATAAAAAATAAAAAAATGCAGTGATATTTTTGTAATTATCACTAACTTTACTATCCAACTTTAACACTAAAATTCACACTTTTCAGAATTTTTCAGGTTTGTACATTTAATATTAAAAGACTGTATTTTCAACCACGAAAGTATAAATTAGTCATACCATAATGATTATCAAAATTAGTAAGATGATTTGATTACAACTGTGAATTATCTAATTTTAGTGGTCATATTAAACTAAACGTTGTCATATTTTTCATAGGAGTCGGATCTTCTATATATATGCTTGTATATGTGTCGCGTAGATAAATATGTAAGTGACGATTGATGAGAATAATCGGTGGGTGAAATTAAACCATTAGAAAGGAATGTAAATAAAGTAAGAAATGATGAATGCAAAGTTTTCAAAGTTGTATTCTTAATTATATACCTAATTAATTAGTTTATAGAGAAGCATTGAACTATAAACAGGGTTTGGATAAGCTAAGCTAATATGTGCGTGGAAATAGGGTTGCCACGATGGCCTATAGTTCCCCTTATAGGTGGTGGCAAATGGTAGCTAGGTTGAAGGGTTTTCAATGGATAACTTTGATCGAAGAAAACTTTTTTAACTTGTCTTGACTATAAATAGAAAATGTAGGGTAAGTAAAAATAAAATTTAAATAACATTTCTTCTAACTATCTCAATCTTGATACACCATAATCTTGATATTTCTTATATTTAAATTTAAGACCTTTGAATAATTAAGCCGAAAGAAACACGTATTACCTTATCCACATATCACAAATTACATTTTAAATTATTTGATGTATCTAATAACAACAATTTATCCAAAGAACATGTTCTAATTTGCATTAAAAAGTGCTTATTGAAATGGAAAATTTGGTAAATTCATTTTTTGTATGTTCTAAAATCATTTTTACTATACTTCTAAAACATGTATAATATATAGTGTAATATAATTTGTTTTGAGGAATAACTCCATCAATATCAATACTGGATTATTAAAATAAAATTATTCTAGTTTACATATGTAATTAGTTAACAATTACATAATTATATCAACTATAACGTGACCCTATTGTAAGATTACTCCGTATTATCTAAGAGAACACATAATACATTTATAGTACTGCAACAAAAATATGATATAACATACATTTCGTTTTTGTTGTATAGAATTAGGTCATACAAGTCACAAGAATGAATGTTGTTAGAGTACGTACAAGTGGGTTTGGGTAAAATGTAGGACAGTTGGATATTAGCAGGACGGAGCCAAAGGAGAACTGCCCCTCACTCCACTCCCACTCCATATATAATCTTTGTATGTATATATGTATTGTACAAGTTTTAGTATTATTATAAAAAAAAAAATTATTAAATGTCAATAAAAGATGAGTTAGATTAGTTGGTAGAGCTCATTTTTGGCAATAGTAAAGATCGAATCCTTTGGCATCAACATATTTTTAAAATTCTGTGACTCCTTCCTTTATGGCTTCAACACAGTCACATTTTTAGTAGCTTTTTTAACACACACACACACACACACACACACACACACACACACACACACACATATATATATAATATATATATATATATATATAACATTCTTTTATATTAATAATGAGATGCGTAATTTATAATGTGTTTCTATTCAAATTATTTATGTTTCATATTTTGTTATGAATATTTTTATAAAGTTTCGATGTGTTTTACTTTTCGCTTATATCCAACAATATTTACAATTATATTTCTTAAGTAATTTATTGATTTTTTAAAATTATCTCTTTTATTTTAATGTTTCGTCGTTACTGGAATAATTTTCTAAATCTGTTCCTACTTTTTTATTTCCCTTTAATCGAATTTCTAACTCCGACCCATGAAGATTAGATGCTCCCTATGATGAGTGGTGGTAGGGTTGGGCAACCTATTAGTGCCAACTAAGCTAGTACTAATTAAAACGTAAAAGTGTTGTCTGAACGTCCCATCTCATCTCTAGCAATTAGCAATGCATCATGTAACAAAATCAAAAACCATTTTGATAACTATTATATTTTGGTTTTAATTTATTTAATTTTTAACATGTGATCATTAATTATTAATAATATTTTGCTTGCACTTAATATAATTTCAATATAATTAAAGAACTATATAATTGAAAATAATTCATGATAGGATAAATTAGATCGGAACTTCGGAGAACGCTAAGGTATAATAGAGAAAGTCGTACTTGGACTATTGGGTACAAAGCTTGAGACCTTGAGTGAGATACGGGTAGTGATGTGAGTATATGATGCCACTTTGAGGTGATATTGGAATAACTATTTATACTTATGTTAATACGGTCCACTACAGCGCTTTCAAGTCTCTTCTTTTGATTGGTCAATTGATCCAGTTGTGCCTAGCCTCGGAGTCGTGCCTTTCTCCTCTTTCACACACAATCTTCTTCAACTAACTAGCAACACCTACCCAGGGTCGTAGGTCGGACTACTAGACTAATCGAGTAGGTATTGCTTATCAATGTCAAATATTAAGATTCAACTTAAATTTATACAATATAATATTTTTGTTCAAATGATGTTCACTACTAATGATTTGGCATGCCAATGAATAGTACCTCACATAGTCACATCTATCATCTTAAAATTAATGTAAAATGACTCCGAACAAATGAACAACTATTTCTGTGCAAACTAGCACATTATGATTGTTCTTGGAGGCCCTGACCCTCATTTCCAAAAGAGTAAATGTTACCATTTTATCATTATCTATTTAAAAAGTGAAAATTCATAGCGGCCTACACATAGGCACTCCCTATCTGATCTCAATCAACTCTCTTGGATCTTATTGCTTCCTCTCCATGTACTATGTTTGCGACATACACTAGAGGCACTCCTTCTCTAGCCACTATGTCAGTGGCCTACACTAGAGGGCACTCTCTGTCTCGACTCTTTGAATTTTGTTACTCATTCTCTAGTTACTATTTGATCTCTCATTTTTGATAGTTTTCACTTTATAACAAAATACCCTATTTCCAAGTTACATATTTTTGTCATCTCTCAATGAAAGAGCACCTATGTTATGCATTATAAACCTAACTTCATACTAAAATCAGTTCAAGAGTGAAATTAAAGTATTTTTCAAACTTAAATACAACTCTTGTATTCCTTAAATTGTATGTGTGAAACCGTATCCACAAGATTATACTCAAATTATAGTCTTTTCATATACTTTTTTTTTCCATTTATATATATATATAAAGAATAAAAATAAAAATTACTCTTAATTCCTTTAACATTGAACAGTAAAAATCTCTGCTAGTCATTACTTCTACTGTTAGTGACAACCCTGGTTGCAGAAAACCACGTGCACGCTTCGCACAATTAATAAACTCCGACGACTTTCAGGCAGAGGGAGGGATTGGTATTCGTTTCCGAAGATCGAGTCGGCGTAACGACAAGAATGACACATGTAAGAAGTGCGTAGAGTTGGGCCCCCTACGAGTGCGCCTGCGCTTCGCATCCTCATCCGTGCCGTCGTCGCTGGCGCGAGGACGACGTTGTCGAGCACGCCGCCCCAAAGCGCCCATTAATGGCGGACGGACCGAGAGTGCGTCCACGAAAACGACGTGAGCGTCCTCGAGCAGCGATTATTAGGGTTAAAGAGTGATTGGGGAGACCGGAGGAAGGAGTTTAAAAATACAAAGGGCAGTTGTCGAGTAATCCGTCCATCCATCATCGTGCTTTTGTAATTCAGATCTGACGGATGAAATGAGTGAGTGAGATACTGGGTCCCACCCCAGAGAGAGAGCCGGAACTCCCGCGCTACAAAGCAGGCGGGGGGCCCGCCTTCATCTCCAGTGTTTGAAGATGGAGATTGGTGGGGGGGCCCAGTCAAAACTCTCAGCTGCCCTGCCTGCCAGTCTTCCGAGCCTAACTTTTGCACCAACTGCTTTCTTGGAAAATATCACATGTATTTCCATATCTCCCTTAACTTTACTACACACTTAAAATTTAATAGTTAGTGACACTTTTACAAGAATTTACATGAAAAAATAACATATCAGAGCCAGCCATCAAGAAGGTAAAATTTGAGAGTACATGTAATAAAAAAAAAATTCTTTTTTTTTATTTCATTGCCTAATAAATAATATTTCGTATCCAAACTCGGATGTATATCATATAACTCATTAATACTTCTCTCAAAAGGTTGAATCTCAACCCTCAATCTATTCTGTTCTAAGAGACCATATTAAAGAGATAAAATTATTTAATGTAACATATTTTCAAGAACAAATTAATTATTAGAATGTATGTATTGTTGCTTTAGATTTTATACATGTACTTTCAAATTTTATTCCCTCAATTTTATTTCATGATATATCGAATTCTGATAAGCTATTTTTTAATGTGGACTCTAAATTATATACAGATTTGTATGTGAAATAAAAAATTGAAGTATAAAGTGAGAGCACAGTAATATTTCCAAAGTTAATCTATACTACACACATTACACATAGTAGGAGATGTGATGAGGAGATTAACGTTTCCAAGCAGAAGCAATAGAAAGGTAAGTGGTACTTTGGAGTTAGCTAGCTAGCTAGCTCATATTCCATATGTAATGTCACTCACTGTCTCTTAGCTTGTTTTATATTTTAAAACCAGGAATGGAATGCCAATGATATATATATATATATATATACTATATATATATATATATTATATATATATATATGTACCATAAAGTATTAGGCAACGTTTTAATTTTTCATGTTAAGAAATTAACGAACCTTAAGCTTGTTATATGATCATATTCTAAGTGAGGTTACAAGCTAGGTATGCTTGATATGTTACAAGTTCTCATATTGGTTTGAGGATTCCGGATACAATATCTCTTATTGTATTTTTACGATTTTACATATTTGTAATGTGATTCTTGATTTTAATTTTGGTAAAATTAAATTAAACACTTCTTAAATTTATAAATCTCAAATTCAAACTTTATGAGACATTTGTGTGACTACTAAATTAAATTTCAAAGTATCTCCTTTAATTTAATAATTATTTAATCTTGATTAAATAATGATGGGTATCATAATTTGATCGATAATCAGTTTATATCGTCAAATTCTATATCAATATTCTTCAGTTATGTGTGTTGATTTGCATAATATGATTTAACTCAATTTATTTTGATTTTAAAATTTTATGATATTTATTAGCATTAAATTTACTTTTAAACCACAGACTAAATTTAAAAACTACAGAAATTGGTTGAAAAAAAGAATAAAGTTACTAAATATACTTTGTAATGATAGGTTGAAAAAATTAGTTAAAAATAACATTTATAGTGAATAAGATTGATTCTCAACTATACATATCGAATTAAATTTTTTAAATAGTCTTTATCTTATATTGACAGATTTTAATAAGCTATTGAACATATAATAAGGCAGAATTAGTTGACTAAAACCTCTCTATTATCATATTCGTCACATGTGGTAAACAGAATCTTCCACTATACTAGCTAAGGCATAATATAAGCTAGCTTTAACTTTTCTTTCTCATCATTATCACTATATAAGTTGCACATACATCCATTACTAGTGTTTCCCCTTTCCAGCGCAACACCACCTCCCCCAGATGGCAAAATTTCTGCACCTATTAAATTTAGGCATGTGTGTTCTACGACCTATAAATATTACAACATTATTCATTATTTAGACTTAAACATCCTTCTTGCATTTTAAGCCGCCATGCAAAACTGTGCCCGAAGTCAAAGCCTTTATATTTTTTTTGTCTTTTCACTTTGATTAGTGACTGTTTCCTCAATTATATTATGAATCCACTTGCCAAGTGTATTGTTGTATGTGGTAATTAGCTACACAAAGTTCAATGTCTAGTTCGCCTCTATGATTGATT
>VALG01007131.1:0-13637 GCA_009835305.1 Ipomoea purpurea | reverse complement strand
TAGTTTTTTTTTTTGAAGAGAACTTAAGCGTTCTCTTTTTCGGGCAGTGTATATTTAAAATCTAATTCATATATTATTATACTATTAGTTAGTACGGATGTGTGTACAGTAGTTCACCAGAAACGACGCTACTGACTCCTAGGATTGGCCAACTTATGTATTCTGCGATCATGCGATCGGCCGACTTTTTAGGTTGTGCCAAGTTGGCACTCATGAGTACATGTTTTAAATGTTTAGAGCGAGTTAAATTATTTAATTTTTTCTTGTTGTCGACCAGTACTACAGGAAAACGACTTTTAACGGCTCGGTTAAACATATCCAATTTTAACGTCCGGTTTATCTCTTCAACGTCGGACTTTATGAGACGTCGCTACAGTAACATGATACGCGTGTCAGTTAGAAAAATCAACCGTCGTTATGCTTTCTTTTTTTAAATTAAATTAATTACATATTTACGGGCCGGGTCAGTCGTTTTTAGGTCAAAAAAGTCCGACGCCGGTAGATATATTCTTATTTATTTATTAAAGAAAAATGATTAACATACAAATGCTCGGGCTTTAAGGTAAAGGCCGCGTCGTAATAGGTATTTATATTTTTTTTAAAAAAAAAATTACATTAAGTTATACGGGCATCTAATTTTAGGGGTAAAAGTCGACGGCCGTATAGTATTACTTGTACTTTACTTTATTGTATTTCAAATAATTAAACATACGGACATCGGCTCTTTAGGCGTAAACGTGACGTGCCGTACTCAAGTTATTATATTTTTTTCTTAAAAAAACAAAGGACATAATTAACATACGGACTATCGGCTTAGGTAAAAGCCGACGTCGTTAGTATTTATTGAATTTTTTTTTCTTAAATAATTCAACCAATACGACATCGGTTTTTTTTGGTAAAAAGCCCCAACATCATGTCACTATATCTTGTCTATTATTATTTTTGATTTTTAAATTAAATCTAACATACGACGTCGGCTTTGTAGGTAAAAGCCGACGTCTTTATGTTAAGTTACATTAAATTCTTTAAGGAAACTTATTGACGGACATCGGCGTGTATCTAAAAGGCGCGGACGTCGTATGTTTTTTTTTTTTTTTTTAATCATTATATTCGTTGTATGGTTTCCCTACCCAACCTGTACAATTTTCGAATCCTGGCAGCCTAGATTATAACATTCACACATTCAACATCAACTAATTATTTAAACTAATCTCAAACTATTAAACGATGAAACCGTACTCGCTGGAATATAAAAAGAACACAATTCATTAAGCTACATTTCAAGCTACTAAACATAAAACTAATATAAGTACCACAACTTCAACAAACTACTTAAACATTAAGCCAATAAAACAAACTAATTTTAAACATAAAGTATCATCTAAAGCGTTTTATTAACCCATTATCAATAAGAAACTTAGACCATTTGTCTCTAACTTCATCAATCTCTTGTTTGTTGTAGGGCAATCTTCTTTGTCTTTCCAAAAACCTACAAAGTTCAAAAGAAATAAAATTAATAAACAAGCAAGTATTTTTAAACATTTTGAAGAAAGGAAGGTATTATATGAAATTACTTGCCTTATCCATTCCTTTGCTTAGTTGTTGGAAACAATTTCCAACATGAACTTCATCACAAAATAACACATTCAGTGGTTCCTTTTTATTAGCACACTACATTGAATTACAATAAAATTAAAATAAATTAATAAAAAATAATAAGTTTGCATGTTTTTACAAAGTGAATGAAAGTACTTACCGAACATATAGTCCATTTTGCGGTGGACGAGATTTTGTTTCTTTCCCACTCATTCATGTTTGTTGCAGTCATACACTATTAATATAAGACATTAGAATATATATTTAACTATATATATATATATAAATACTTGGCATCACTAGTTTAATGATAACTACTAATTAATTATATAAATTTACATACGTTTCCCGATTATATGTTTAATGTCTTCACCGGACCCATGACCAAGTGAATCAAACCAAAAAATTTCATTTAGTCCGGAGGACAAATCGCCATCAACATCCAAATGCTCACTACAAATAAGTTAATTTATTAGTTTTAAGTGGAATATAATATATAATAAAAATTATCTAATATATAAGTACTTTTATTTAAAACGTAATTAATACTTACTTGAGAACATATGGGGCTAAGTATACCAATTTCTTCCCAGACTGCATGGGTGGCATTTATATACGATTTGCCTGTCTTCCATATTATTCTTTGTGGTTGAATCCAATATTGGATCTAGGAAGCCATACGTTTCTTTTTGATCGCCCAAACTCAAAACTAATGTAAATTACCCCTATTCACGAAACACAACCATATTATATATACGATTACCAACTATATAAATAGTAAAGACTATTATGATATAAATGTACTAAAGAACTTACACTACCTCCATAAAGGAACTCCCCCGAAACTTAGAGAAACAGTCGATGCGTCTCCATTTTTTCAAGAAACTGCATTATCTTCGATCGACTGGTGCAAGGCTGCACACGTCATAGTCAATGTTGGCCCATGAATACCATGAGCCACGATGGACCACAAGAGGTTCAAAGAGCGGGCGGGCTATTGAAAAGGCCTTTTTGCCATCCATCAGTCAAAGAATATTGATCAGTTATAGTGATTGTTGATGAACGGATTGCACACCCGATTGAAAAGTCAATTCTTTGGTCTTTTCTTTTGACTGTGAATTATAATGACAAGTAAGAATTATTATTTTTAAAAAATAAATTACTTACTATTTTAAAATAGAAATATTTTTAGTATACATACCACATCAACTTCAGTACATAACTCTACCAGCTTCTTTGGCAAAGCAATAAAGTGTTGAATTGCATCACCTACCAAGTTCAACCTCACTGCGTGGGATTATACATGTGCACTTGGATCACTAACTTCATTTACGCTCACCTTTCACAATGATTTATATCCAGTACAACCCCATGGACCTGTCCACCACTGTAAGCTGTCTCATATGCCACTAGACGTCTAAATTGGACCTTCTAAGAACAATTGACATCCCGTGCCCTAGACTACAATAATTTTTAATTAAAATCATATAAAATTTATTGATAAATAATAATAAGAAAACTATACAAACAAATACTTAAATTTGGGGGCGGTAAATTATGTCAGCTCGTCTGGGACAGCTTGGTCGGGGTGGCACAACATCCACACATACGTAATCCACTGCTTTGCTTGTAAAGGAGTCTGGCATAGCACTAAATTGCAACATCATACTAGCTATTTTAATCTCAAATTGCTCAGTTAATCGTTGACCAAATTCCTCCTGTTCAGAAATATTTTGCTCTGCTTTTGTTTTTCTAACGCTAGTGCAACAGCAGCATCAACCATTTGTTGAACATCTTCAGGAGTCTTTTGGCGACGTTTGCATGGCCAAATACACTTTTGAAGCCATGTCCTCTTCCCATGGCTCTAACACGTCCAGAATGCTCATCAATACCCAATGCAACAGTCAATGAATCTTGTCTTCCTTCCTCAACAAATTTTCCTTGAGAAATTTGGAACTCAAGAGCATCCTAACATATATAAAAATTATTCAATAATAATTACTATTACTTTAGTAAATGACAACATATCTACTTACAATTTTTCCGCCACCAATCTTGTGATTCAGTGCGATAATTTTCTAACTTTCAATTCTTGCTTTCTTCCACTTTTCGGCTCTACGTGGAAGACTTGGAGGACTCATTGTATACGACGGATTTGCATCAGCACATGCTTGTTTTTCTTCAACTTCTCATCCATCATCATCTTCTCCAACCTTTATAACATCCTCGAGCTAAAAGATGTGGATGAATATTCTTAGTTTGTATGTCTTGATTTTTTTTTTCTTTTTGCCTATATAAATACAAAATATTAATCAAATCTTTCCATGTCCTCATAATAATGATAGGGTTTATGTTTGAAATATTGATAGAATAATAACGATACCTCATATTCTGGACCTGTACGCGACTTTACAAACTCATCCCATGTCTCTTGTTCAATGAAGTTGTATTTTATACATGGGTTCATACCTTCAAAACTACCGTATATAAACTTGCTCACCAATTTCGCTTTAAAATCTTCTACCGATCACCCACATATTTTATCCATTCTTTCCTCATATCAGTTGTGTCGGAATATCATAAGTATTCTGCAAAACAAAATTATTTTATTAGTTAGAAATGTAATTATAGAAACTTTATGAATAAATCAAAATCTTACAAAATTAAAAGTTACCAGGATTTGTTTCCAAATAGTACTCTTAATAGTTTCTGGGACATTCGGCCATTCATCTATTGTAATAGAGTATGGATTTGTCCCACTAATGCAACATAACTTTAAATGCACTGCCTTCTGGCCCATAGACAGGCTCCAATCCATCAAGCTCAATGTGGTGTTTCCCCAAAGTAGAACGCTGCAGAATGAGTTTTTGCATACGAGTGGCGCCCCTCGTCTTAGAAGTAGTATTACTACTTTGAGTAGTATGAGTATCTTGTGTAGTATCATCCTGTGTAGTACCATCACCATTTGCTGAATCCATACGCCTGTTTAGAAACAAAAATTATTAAAATATTATAGAAGTACTACAATAAGAAAACTAACAAACAAAATAAATAGTGGGCATTACATGTAATAATCAATTCTCCCATATCCCTTCATGATGATCCTCTCGTGATGCATGTACTTCATCTATCTCATTATCAAATAATAGGTGGCAATAAACTTGAAGAAAATGGTGGTATTTCCTCAATATCAAAACTAACATCTTCCTTCTCATCTCTATTAATTTTTCTCTTTCCATGAAGAACAATTGACAATTTTTTTGTCACAAGGATCACTAATATAAAAGACTTGTTTTGCTTGGGATGCCATTATGAACTGCTCATTTTTTGTGCCCTTCACGATTAAAATCTACAAGTGTAATCCTAACTCATCAACTTTTACACCATGTTTATTATCTACCCATCTACATCGAACACCGGCACCCTAAAGAAAACATAATCAACTTTCCATATTTCTTCAATCACACCATAATATGACAACTCTCAAACACAGGATTTGTATCTTTCGAACTACTGAAATGCATTTAATTTACAACCAAAGTAACTCCACTGTTTTGGATAGTGCTCTTTTCATCTTGAACTTTTTGTATAAAAAGAAAACTCATTAATATCATATCCATTACCATATGACATCCAAACTAGGACCATGTGAACATGAAACAGTTTCAGAAACATTATTATCTTCAAGAACTTTATTTTGAACCAACGAATAAAAGTTGATTATGTTCGCCCACAATCCACATGTCTGTCCTTCTGGATTTTGCTCTCTAATCAATGCCTTGTGTTCATCAAAATACGGTTCGACTTCACTTGTATTATGCAAGATGTACAAGTGTGCTCAACATCTTCACGAGGCATAGTTTCACTTTGGACTCCTCGAGTACCCTTCCAGCAATTCTTCTTTCATGTCGATTATTAGAAATACCATAGCCTCTACCCCTGCCAAATATTCTGTACCAAACTCAGTAACCTCCTCTGCAACATAATTTCAACTATAGATTGCTTGGCCTATATCGGTTCCTAACATAACCTTTTAATACTTTCATGTATCGTTCAAATGAGTACATCCACCTCAAATAAGCTGGACCATAGTGTTTGATCTCTCTCACCAAATGCACAAGCAAATGACCATGATATAAAAAAAAAAAAGGTGAAAAGTGCATCTCTAGCTGACACAGTGTAACATAATGTCATTTGCAATCAATCTAAATTTGTCTGGAACAACGAACAGTTTTTCTTTTTTTTTTTATTTTTTTTTTTATTTTTTTTTTTTTTTCTTTCCTTTCTCTTTTTTTTTTTTTTTTTTTTTTTTTTTTTTTTTTTTGTATTTTTTTTTTCTTTTGTTTCTTTTTTTTTTTGTTTCCACATATTGCATTGGGAAAAAGAAAACAAATTCGTCATGCATGTATACGTCTCAACTTTTTAGGCCAATTGCCCTCTAACAGTCAGCTGGCAATAGTTGTTCCGGCAATGTCAAGACCATGACAATCATGCCCAAGACTTCAACCCCAACCCAAACTTAAATCTTGCATATTAACAAGTCTAACTGATATTCTGATGAATACCATCTGTGGTACGCGTTTACTTCTACGTAAACACTCACAAAAACTCTTAATTTTCTCCTTTCCTTGATAAAGTATGAGCAGCCGGAGGCCAAATATTGTATCTGTTATCCCGCAACGTGGAGCTTAATGTAGGTCGATACCACAATTCAACCAAATCCAATCAGCCATTGAGCGAGCCCTTAGTCTTAGCCGACCTTTTATGCTTCTAAAAGTAGTCCAACAAGACTATCACATACATTGTTCGTCCAAACCATGCATCACATCCAAATACTATCGTCTCACATCTATGTTTTCTAATATGGAAATCAAAAAATATAACTTTCTTTTTAGCACCGGACCCCTTTCTCATTTGTCAGTATCGACTTTGACCTCCTTACCTCTTTGAATTGAAGGCTTTTGGAGTCTTACCAAAAATAACCATTGTCCAGTCTCAACTCCGTTCATAAACTTGCATTCCCAGTCCAATGGTTGAGCCATCTGTATCAGTCTGTACCCATTGAATGCATTTTTTACACTTTCGATAAGGGCGTGAACATTTTCAACGAAATCTTCGATGCCCCATGTATACAATCTTTCTACCAGAATCAAATTGATGATATACAGGTATTATCTTCACATATGGGGCATGCCTATGACCTTCAACACTATATCCAGACAAGTTTCCATAAGCTGGAAAATCATTGATGTGCAAAAAAACATTGCATGCAACTTAAAAGTCTCCTTTCGGTATGCGTCAAACACTAACACACCCTTCATCCCATAAATGCTTCAAGTCATCAATCAAAAGGCCCAAAAAAACATCTATATCATTACCTGGTTGTTTTGGCCCAGAAATCATCAAGCATAATAATATGTATTTGCGTTTCATACACAACCACGGGTGTAAACCCCGTGTTACGACCCCTAAAACCAATTAAATCACCTAATCAATGACCCAAAAGATAATATTGGATTACAATAATTATTTTAAGAGAGGCCTACCATAGTCCGTGGGCCCCCACCCCTAAAACCTAACCCTAGCCCAAAAAGGAATAGAATTACAAGCCATTATATTAGACCCTAATTAGGACTCCTAGGTATATAAATAGGGACATAAGAGGCACCTAGAACCCCCACCACAATAATCTCTCACCACCCAAAGAGCTCCAAGAATTCCTTAGGAGAAATCAAGAAAGCAAGAAAGCTTAAAGAAAAGACTCTTCATAGCCAAGGAACTAATTAAGGCTAAGAAGGTAACCATGTCTCAACAAAACCTATTCATAGCTATGATTCCCCCCCTTAGGATTTCCCTCATGTTATTGTGTATTAACGATTGATGATGTTATTGTTGATTATCGGTATAATGATTCCATGGGTGATCTTGATGATCTTGATGATGAGAGATTCTTTGATAGTTATGGTGTTTGGTGATGATATGATGTTCTTGTCAATTATGTGACGTTCTTGATTATGTATGTCGTTCTTGATGTTTATACCGAATCTCGATGTTGGAAGATGAATCGTGTTCTTGTTGACCTAAAAGTGATTAGAACCCTAGGTTGACGTTCTTGTTGATTATGTGACGTTCTTGATAATTGTATGATGATCTTGATGGTTATGTGTTATTCTTACCGAATCTTGATATTAGACGATGAATCGTATTCTTGTTGATGTAAAAGTGATTAGAACCCAAGGATGCATCGTATGGATTATTCTTGGCATGTTGGGTGAGAATTCGCATGTTTGGGCGTTGATTATGTTTAGGAAAGCATGATAGGTTATGTGCCGTATGTTTCTCGCATTTGATCCGTTGATTGTCTACGTGTTGTCATCGATTACGTTTAAAAGTGTCTAAGCATGGTTTCGGGTTCCACGAAGGTTCCCGGGGAATTCTTGTGATGAAAAAGAGTCAGTGGGGGGGTAGGGGACCCGCCACCTACCCGCGGCCAATTCGGGCAGTCCCGGCAGCGGCAGCCGCGGGCGGGCAGCTGCCCGCCGCACCCGCTGCCCGGAACAGTGATTCTGGCGGGCAGCCGGCGGGTGTCCCCCCCACCCACCGGCTACCCGCTGGAATGTCTCCCACCTCGGGATCTTGGCCTCCCTGTTTGATGTTTCCCCGATTCCCGTGGGTCCCAACGTACTCCGTCTATCGTGCCGTGTCTAGTTGATATTTCGGGTACCGTTCGTAGGTTTATGAGTCTTATATATTGCATGCTAGTTGAATGGTATCCCGTTGAACCTAGGGTAAGAAGCATGAACCTTAGGACTATCCATAGTATGTGAAGGATCACGCATAGGTTTTTTTATACGCATTCTCCCCCTTCCCAATGTGTAAGTGGGTTGCATGTGCTTGTTATGTGTATGTGTGCATGATACCCAAATTCGGTTGAGATCGGATTGGTTATTCCTGAGCGGCGGTTCAGAAAGCTGGCTGCGGTCAGATTTACACTCTTGGGCTGTAGTCCACCGTTTGGTTGCGATCAAACGTTTCTACATGAGCTGCGGTTCATATTCTTGGCTGCGTTCAGATGACATACTCTTGGGGCGGTCCACTGTTTGGTTGCGATCAAACTATGATGAGCTGGGCGGTTCATCGGTCGGGTTGCGATCGACCCCATATATGGATTAATCCCATAACGATTAGATCCTCATATATGTCCTCTTCACCTAACCTTTTTTCTGATTAACAACATTTCGTACAAGGACAAAAGATCTCTTAGTACTATTCGGAAGGTTATTCTTTGCAAACTGTTAAATTTCTAACCCCATCTTCATATTCCTTACTAACGTCAATTAGCCTTTCATCCAACTTTTATCCATCACAAAACAATCTAAATAATAATAACCCTAGGTTAAACATTTTTAACACAATTTTAACAAAACTTCACCTAAATAATTAAACTACTACTCTATACATCTCCATTTATAGATAACAATTTCTAAAATTAAAACATATAAACAATATTTCATAATATTCTTAAAATATATATTCCTAACAATTTCTAAAATTTAAAAACTATAATAAATAATTCTCTAAAAATTAGAACTTTATTTTTTATTAGTTAGAAGTTGAAGTTCGTTATTTGTGAGTATTTATATTATTGACTATAAGTTTCGTTTATATTTATTTTAAATGTTTTTTTTTTTGGTGTTTAATTGAGTTATCGACTTCTATGATTTTATCTAATTAAGTCTTCTGCAAACATAGTTTGGTAATTTTTTTTTATAATAACTAATTTAGTATTTGATTATAGTAATTTTATCCGAATTAATCATCACCTATAGTGGTTAATATCTAATTTAGTTTATTGACTAATGATTTTTCTTGATTTAGCCTCTTGATTCTAATAGTTGGGACTCAATTAACTAATGATTTTATCAAGGAATGATAACCCAATGAATCAAGCTTTATTTTATTGTTTTATTAGGATCAAAATATTTTATTTTATAGGTAGATTCCCTCTTGTCATAGCCATTTCACTATAAATAAATTGAAGCTTTTAGGCATAGATATGATAAACAATATTTCATAAATATTCTAAAATAATATTCCTAACAATTTAAAAATTAAAATTATATAAACAATATTCATAATATCCTAAATATATATTCCTAAAATATATATTCCTAACAATTTCTAAAAATTAAAACTATATAAACAATATTTCATAATATCCTAAATATATATTCCTAACAATTTCTAAAAATTAAAACTATATTTCACAATATTTCATAAAACTATAAAACAATATTTTATAAAAATTTAAAAAATATAATAAAACTAATAATAATAAAAAATAAATAAAATAATATATATATATATAGGGAAGGGTTCATGTGCAGATGTAGCTTCCCGTGCGGTTGTGCGGTTAGATCTGAGCCGTTGATCAAATCTAAATCAACGGCTCAAATCAATGAAAAAAAAACGCATGTTTGGAAGAAAGTCAAGCACCTTAAGTGTTAGATCTTAAGCACAAACTCAAAGCTCACGCACATTAAGTACAAAACCCACGCACATTAAGTACAATCTCATGCACATTAAGCACAAAACCCACGCACATTGTTAGATTGTGCTTTGAGCTGAACTAGCGAAGAGAGGAGAGCAATGGGAGAAGCAATTTTGGTAGACGCTTTTGGTCAGTAGACGCATTTTTGGTAAGACGCTTTTGGTCAGTAGACGCTTTTTGGTAGACATTTTTGGTTTTGGTAGACGCTTTTGGTCATTTAGACGTGCTGCATGCTTCTTCATCCAACACACATTAACCACAATCTCACGCACATTAACTACAAAACCCACGCACTTTATTTAATAATAAACCAACAATATATAAAAACCCTCACAAACATTAAGCCAAAAACCTACACAAATTAAGCACAAACTCCACTCACATTAAGAACAAATTTCACGCACTTAAACACAAAATCCAACTTAAGTTTTACCAACTACTCACATTAAGCACAACCCCCACGCACATTAAGCACAAAACTCACGCACCTTATGCACAAGACTCACGCATATTATATACAAAACTCACGCACATTAATCAGAGCCCGCTCACATTAATTTTGATCTACATAAAAAATACAAAATGTCACCCACGTTTTTTTTTTTTTTTTTTTTTTTTTAATTTTGGTAATCCTGGACGTTGATTTAGAGCCGAGATGAATCTACCGCAGATTAAACCGCACACCGCACCTGAGGCAACCTAAGAACCGCATCCAGACAGCCTAATCTATATACTATTAATAGTACACGTCACCTAGTCACTAAGGTATATATATAGAATTAATAATAATATAGTATATCTATATATATAATACACAGTTAGGTAATATATATACAGTCGAGCGTATACTTATATATAACAGTATTGGTATCTACTATAATAATAAATATATTTATCTACGAAGTACCATATGTATATCGTCGGGGGATCGTTCTTAGGGAGAAGGCGGCGGTCAGCGGGAGACCTAATGGGGCCACGTCGGAGGAGTCAGGGCGAGAACATAGGAGAGCAGAGCGTCCGATCTGAGCGCGGCAGTAGCTGGCGACGAGATGGTGGCGCGACGTGGCGGTGCAACGGTGAGATGCGAACGACGTGAGAAGTGGTGTGGAGGCGAACGGTCTGTGGTGTGGTGAAGAATGAAGGAAGGCGAAATGCGAACGGTGAATTTTCTTTTTATCTGGTTTGAGTATTGCGTTCGTTTCGGATAAGACAGTTAGGGTAAGATAATAATTTGGGCGAACATTCGACCGGTCCGGGTTTGTGACCCTACCACGCCCGTATGTATATAAATTTTTATATTATTATTTTTATTAACAAGAAAGCGTCCAGTCTTTTTAAATTACAGACGCCGTAAAATTTATTAATTATTTATTTATTATTTAAGCATACGCGGCGTCGGCTAAGTAATTAGCCCGCACGCTTATAATACTTATTTTTGTTTTTTTTAAATAATACGGCGTCGGCTTTTTAATTAGCCGACGCCGTATCTTATTTTAAATATTTTTTTTTATTTACAATAGCATACCGACGTCGCTAATTAATTGCCAACGTCGTATGTTATTTAAATTTTATTTTTTAATTAGTTTACGCGTCGGCCATTAAGTCGCCGACGTCGTAAAATTATTTACTTTTTTTTTTTTTTAATTTGATTATATAACTGCATCGGTCTATAGTATCAACGACCGTCAAATGAATGTATAGATTTAAAAAAATGGAAATAATTTTAAAATATATGAATGATTCTAAAAAAAATTCGACCGTTAAATGTGACGTTAAAACCATTTTATTAGTATGTACCTAACTAGTTTAGAATCAAAATTAAAATTTCAAAATTAAATTTAAAACCTTTAGGGGAGATAGGTAAGAAACTGTGTGTTTATTGTTTTTAATACTTCGAAGTTAGAGTTTGAAATTTGCATGCTCCTTGGACACTCTTTTTTTTTTTTTAATCTTGTTGCATTCCGAGTTGGTGCACAACCATCTAATCTATTATTGTTCTTGTTGTTGTTGTTTATAGAATGTAATTATTCCAGTAATGTCTTTTGTTTTTCTTGCGCACACAACATTTACCCACATTAATTGGTGTTTCATGGTTTTGTGGATGCATGTTTTGTGCAGGTTATTATATTCATTATTTTTATTATTATTACATTCATATCTATTTATATATGCATTGTCATTATTCATTGATTCCGTGATGTATTCTTGTTGTGTGGTAGGGGCTGCTTAGTTGCGGGGGTGGATTGAGGGTGTTGGTTGTTTAGGTTGGATTGGGCTGGGTGTTTTTGTGTTGGGACTTGGGTGAATGTTGGTGGTTGTTGTTGATGGGTTGGTATGGTTATGGTGTTGTAGTTGTATGTGCGTTGTGGGTATTGGGAGTGGCTTGTTGGGGTTGGTGTTGATGGGTTGTGGTTTAGTGGGTGTGGTTTGGTGATTTGGTGGGGATGTTAGTTGGTTTGGGGAGGGTGATATGTGGCTTTTGGGATGGTGTTTGGGTTGGGAGGGGTGTCGTTAGGTTTTGGGTGTTTATCGTCTTGGTTAGTTGGGTACGTGTTTGTTTATTGGTTGGGAGTTTGGTGTTGTAGTGTTTATTTGGGTGGTGTGTTGGGTTTGGGTGGAGGGTGCGAGTTTGATTTGCGGGGGGGGCGGTTTCGGGTCTTGCCGGAGGGGCTTTGGATGTGATGGGGTGTTGGGGTAGGGGGGTCGTGTTTGGGGGGGGGTGGGATGGGTGTTGGTAGGTGGTGCGGTGTGTGGTTGGGTGAGTTGGGTTGGGGGGGGTCTGTCGACGTTTGGGGTGTGGGAGGTGTGAGTGTGTTTGGGGGGGGCTGAGGTGGGTTTGGAGGGGTGGGGTTGGGTTGGGGTGTGTAGGACCGGGTTGCGCTGGATTGGGGTGGGGCGTCCGCAGTTGCGGGTTGGGGTAAGGATATGGGTTGGTGGGTTGGGTCGTGGGTGGTTGGGTTGGGGCGCCGCTAGGTGGGTGTGAGAGGTTATGGTAGCGATATGTTTGGTTGCGCGCGGGTGAGAGGTTTAGGAATTTGCGGGGGGGGCTGGAGCAGTGAGAAAGATGTAGGGTTGGCAGTTTGTGGAAGAAAGATGGACGCGGTTGGGGGCGAGTCTAGGAGTGTTGGCCCCCAGGCCCAAGCACGGGGCCCAGTCCAGAGGTGGCAAGAAGAGCCCGGTGAGGGCCTTGGGCAAACGAAGGATGAGGAAGTCACGCGTAGCCCGAGCCAAAAGGAGAAGACCCGGTTAAGGGAGGCGTGTGAGGGAGCAAATGTAAAGAGACTCGTTTAAACAGGGATCCGTTAGGGCACTTAAGAAGCCGACTCCGGTCCGGCGTTCAGAAGATTGAGAGAGCCGCTGTGGCCGGCGATTCAGAATGCTGGCCAAAGACTGCGATGCTTCATTAGTGTCTTGAAGTCGTCCATGTAAGGGCTTTTAAGCGCAGTAGGGGAGGGAGCCACTATAAGAATGTACTCCTCCACTCTTGGTA
>VALG01007128.1:0-11490 GCA_009835305.1 Ipomoea purpurea | reverse complement strand
TTTACGATGATAAATGAAAGAGTGAGTGTAAAGGTTAATTTCATTATTGGTCTTTGTCCATACTTCGAGTTCCAACATCTTACCAATTAAATGCCAATCCAGAGAATTACATCAAATTGACTTCGCAATCTTCTTTAAGGTGGTGCTTGCTTCGTGTATTAAAATATTTTCATATCATTTAAAAAAAATATATTTAGTATATCAATGGATCAACCTATGATGTATTGATATCTACCTATCATATATTTATAAATTAAAGAGTTCTCCAAGATAAATACATATTAAGATTTTTACTTAGTAATATGATGTTTTTATTCATTTTTTTTTACATATATTGTATTTTGTAAAATTAGGTTCATTTATCATTTGCGTAATTCATTTCTAAAATTGAGATTTGTTTAATTAGAAGATCTCTTGGCTATCTATGTGAATAATACGCTAAAGGATTATTAATTACGTATTGTGTGAGACTGCGAGTAGTCAACCAGTGCAATACTGATCCAGATAAGTCCACAGGAAGCACTTTGTCGTCTTGTACGGTCTTTATCTACTGGGCTCAGTGGAATCAAGATATTTACCTCCAGCGCTTGGTAAGAGAAGAGTACACATCAAGCCTGGGTCGGCTCACGTAGATGCTCTATTTGTTTTGGTGGTCAATTGTAGTCATCCGTTATATCTCTTACATCCCCACAACCTTCTCGCTGCGTGAATTCTGTGGGGGTGACCTTTGAGTTGTTGGTATCGAAATATATTTGTCGGTGAAGAAGAAAGAAATTTGGAAGCGCCTTAGTGGGAGTCAACTCTGCCGTGGTCCAAGTATATTATTTATTTTTCTTTTATTTTTTATGGTTGCCTTGATTTAATTAGTGGCATTGTGTGACGAATCGCCGGTAGTTCTTGTCGCATGAAGTTTAGGCCAGAGAAGCTATTTCCATTTTATTTTTTTTTTTGTGGTGTACACGCTTGTGGCTGACCACCCCAATGTGATGTTCGATACTATCTTAAGAGACGAATGGTTTCGTTGTTAAAATCCTTATAGTGTAATAATCGCCATCTGGTATAATACAGGCATTCCAATTCTCTTTATTTTCTTGCATGCGGCGTATCACAACTAACATAGTTCAGCACAGATCCCTTTTTTGTTTTGTTTTCGTCTACTTTTATATATATTTTTTTTGTAATATGCTAAATTTTCTGTCGCAGGAGACCCAAGCTGCATAATTAAATCCTGTGAGGCATAATGATTTTCAATCTTGATTATGAAGAGATTAGTCAATTTGTCCTTATGAATTGCCAATGCTGCTGGTCCAAATATTAAGGGTGAAATCAACATTTGGTCTCTCACTTATTCGCGATCTTGGTTTAATATTGCCCTGAATCACGTAAATTCATGAGACACGTTTAGTCCCACCCGAAATATTGTTTTTCGTCAAATCAGTCCTATGGCCGTATTCCGTCAAAATATCAGGCGAGAGCTCCGATTTGTCCTGGGCCAATTTTGGTTTTTTCACGTCTTCTTCTTCTTAACTCTGACCAAGCTTTGCGGAGAACTTCAAGCTCGACGGAGGGAGCTCCATCTCTTCTCTTGCTCGTCAAATAGCTCATCCGCAGATACATCGAGGTGTATAATGCATCCTTCTTGATGTATCCTTTAATAAGCTGCATATATAGCATATAGTGCTTTTAGCAGATCCTGTGTGTAAGGCTACAAGTGACTTTAGCAATTATAGTTTTTGCTAAAGCCGATCGGATGGAATGCCGATAGCGAGATATACGCCCAATAGGTCGCGCCTGGGGACAGCCGCATTCACCGCCGTGTCCAGTAGTGGTATCTCGTTAGAGAGACCGGCTATCTTACGCGCAAACGCTTATTTGTCGACCGGAGAGCGGTGTCGAAGTTAATAGGCTATATTTATAATTGAAGCTTCTCGGTCCTCTATATTCTGCCAGATTTTCAATACCGCTTCACGGTGCCGTCATAGCGATCAATGACGTTGAATTCTGGTAATAATGGAACCAATACAATAATAAAACTACTGCTGCGTATAGAGCCCATATCGAAGATCGCTTATCTCTTTCAATTCTACTATTTTAGAAGAAGATTGGGAGCCCTCACCCCGGCGAGCATCTTTGATCTCTCACGTGGGGCCAGCTTCAAGTATGTTAATAAAGTAGAAAGCATGAAAACACGAATAAAATACTCACAGGGCAATAGGCAACTTCAGCAGTACGACCGTGATCATTGGACTCTAACGACATTTGTCGGGTACCTGATTTGATTGTAATAATATTATATTACGTTCGGGATATTATATTTTATACCATTCTTGAATTCTAGTTCGCAACCACATTAAATCCTTCGGTTGGTTATTATGTGTGATCCAATTTCTTTGATTTCAGCTCTTCAAAATATTTGTTACTTTCTATTCTTCTTTGCTTCTTTCGAAATATTTTTCTGCTGTTGAGTGCTAGATTTAATTTTATTTAACTTCTTCTTTTATAAATTATAATCAGTTATATATAGCTCTTTCTTATTTAGTTTTTCAATTACTCTTTTTTTTTTACTTAATGCTTAATCTGTAATTGTATTGGGTCTCTCAATATATAGTTTGTCTTCTAGGTGACTTTTTCATAATTCATGTGATTTCAATTCATCTTATTTTATCTGGATAATTATAATTAGAAATTCTAAATACCTGCCTCCAACTTTTTTTTCATTTCTTTTCTAATATTTATCATTATGTGCTTTATCGTATTTACCATCACGATTCCTTTATTAAAGTTTTGTTATATTAATTTTTTTTGTTATTTGATACAAATTTATGACTTAATTTGTTTTATTATATTTGTTTTTTATTTTCTTTCGTTCAGACATTTTATTGTGATATTTTAATATTGTTATTAAATTTTACTTGCGTATTTGTTCTGAGCATATTCTCCACGATGTCCTTATTGGTGGTTCATAATATTATTCGTACTTTTTGTTTCGTACAAAATTAATTGGGACTATATACATATAGTAGCAATTCTTCACACATATTTTAATATAATTAATTTAGGTTTTCATAAATATAAAGATCCAAACAAATCATACAAAAAAGAGTTTAGAAATAAGATTTTAATATAGTTAATAAACCAAAAAATACTATTTATAATACCAATAGTTAATATGAATATTAGTTGCAATGACCTGAATGTACCATGCGCATTGGTGCATGACAGTTACAATAAACTATGTCTCATCCATATTATGACCAAATATAGCGCCGTGTCTTAACCATGGTATACTTTGCAAACAGAGAATATGTCACATCGTTCATTCTGCAGCAAAATAATCGTTGTATTGTTGGACTGGATATTATCTTATTTTTTGTAAGTATGCATATGTAGTATGTGGGATTATATCTGATTGCCTGTCTAGTATGTAGGCGTTCATTGGTGGGATATATTTCTAGTTTGTGTTCGCAAGTAGTGGTTTAGTGAATAAACGAGTTGACAATATCATTGATTGAACTTGACATATTTAGTAGTTCAAGAGTCTCCATATGTTAACATTTTGCAAGAAAATTTAAGTATCTCAATTTTATATAGTAGATTTTTACTATTCATATCATTCATTCAATCTAATTTTTGTGTTTGGGTATGTTTTATTTACTTTATCTATTCATTTTATAGTATGGGGTGTTTGTATATATACTTAATTCTATTCACTGTGGATATTCATAGTTATGTTTTTTTTTTTTTTTTTTTTTGTATATTGTGTGCTAATATGCAGACTTTTATTCGACTTTGACACATTCAAGATGGTTGTTACTTTCAAGAGCTAACATCTGTACGTAACGGGCAAGTGTAGGTGTGGTGATTTTAAGTTATTCTATCATATGTAGGCAGAGAATTAATGAGCTCGAATGTCATCATTAGGAAGTGTGCACATGACTGTTTTAATCATATCTCATTCATTGCATATACATTAGTTGACTGGATTTCCTGATTATTAGCTCACATCATTGTCTTCATATCATTTGGGAGTAGGCAACTGGTTCCTTCCTTTCGTAGTATGATATCACTGTTGGATACGCTAGTCAATCATGACAATGTGTGTGGGACTCGGTTTGCATTAACCAAATGCAGCACGTCAAACCTTTCCAATTGAGTATCACCTTAATACTACAGCTTAGTTGGCCTTCCTTGTGATATATATATGAAATTTTTGTCCGTTAACGCTGAGGATATCTTCGATAGCGTGGTTTCCTCTTATAGCACAGCGTTAGACTTTCTGAGTTGCTGTTATTCTTTTCTTTATATAGTGATTTTATTTGGTTTATTTTGGTTTTAGAAACCAAATAACAGAGCTGCGTTTCCTGTCACTCCACTGAAACCCCTTTGCTATAAAAGGTGACATGGGGAAGTAGTGAATGATTGCACTAACATGATATTTCAATGAGTAGAAGACGCACTAATGATTTTACGTAGTCGTCACTGAACTAGATAACCAAAGATACATCGTCAAACAGTCCTATACTATGCGAAGCATTAGTTGCCCATGCAATTATGCACCAATACCTATCAGACCTTTCTATTCTAGAACGATGTTCTGGTGAGTGACATAGATCCGCATCGGGAGATATGCCCCATATTTAAAGATTAAAAAGAAAGTTGAAATTTTCTCGCGTTGTTCTTTTAGTGGGGACACCACCCCCGATAGGAACTAATAACAGATCCTCAGAAATTAGCCCTAGACTAAAAGAGGGTTCCCAAAGCAATGAGTTGCATCAATTGTTCCTGGGTGGCGAACCCAGTGAGACATTTTTAAAGCAAGGAGGCCGGACACTCAGATTGAGTGAACTCTTACACCCACGATGTCGGATTGAAGAATTTTAGTGAGTGTACAATGTTACGGTAGCATATTTAAATCATCATGTTAACATTTGAACTGCTGGTTGGGTCTAGTGTGTGTTTGGAAGAGAACACAACCATCTCTACATATCGGTGTTTCAACTCTACACAACCATCTAGAAAGAATCTTATCCCATCTTTGTACAAATTAGAAATAAGAGTCTTATTTCAAAGGATATACTCCATTTCTTTATTACCGTGAAATTTTCAAAAGTATGTGAAAATAGTTGTCACATCATTTTATGTTTAATTTGCAGTCAAATTAAATCTAAAAGAAAGAATTAAACTAAAAATGGAACTAACTATTATGAAACAAAATACAATGTACATACTCTTAATGCAAGATATAAGTATTTTGGACAATAAGATAATTTTTTTTTTGTTATTCAAAAATAGAACTCATGCTTTATAGATGCAAATTAATAAGTTAAAGGATATAGATGAATATGATTTCCACTGTCCATTCACAAAGTCTCAAAGAAATTCATATATAAAGTAAATAAGGAGGAATTTAAGCTAATTATAAGCCATATATATTTTTCCTCAGTGCTTTACGATCATCACCTTAAAAGAATCCGTTCAAATCCTGTCTGGCAATCTAGTCAACGGATGAGCGACAGAACCTGTTCTTGCACCTTGTCGAACATTCATCTGTTGTCTGCGGCGGCAGGTTCAGGTGCAAAAACGTTGTTGGCCCATTCGACGGCGCGCCGGTGGTGTCACGTGCATTAATCGCCGTCACTGCTAACATCATTATATAAAACTCACGCACAAACCTTTCCTGAACTTATTGCCATTTCGATCTGCAGGCCTTATATTCTATACAGCCGCCTGATATATCGAAGATATATGGTTGGATAAACTTCTCTGATTTATTCTGATAGACACATGTTTAGCAATGCTGTATATATACAAGTTTAGCCATGGAGTGATCATTGATTAATTATTATTATTATTATTTTTTTAAAGTCGTGTTACCGTCACTATGGCTGCTTTGGTAAAATAGTTAGTTTATCAATTAATTTTGACTTGTTTATTGACTATTAGTTATTTGATTTGGTTTAAACAATTAATATGAGTGTTTGATTAATTAATTTTTTGTTAAACAAACTTTTCAATCAGCTTTTTGAGAAAAAATCATTTTGCATGTAATCAGCGCTATTGCCCAGTTAATTTACCAAACACGTTTTTACAATCAGCTAATTTATCAACTAGTCAATTCACTAACCAATAACTAAAAATTTACCAAAACACTTTTTATGAAAAATAATTACATAATGGACCATGCTACACACCTCTAATTTTATTGATTTTACAATTATCTTATAACTTAAGAACGAAAAGTGCAATTTTTCCTTAGTAAAATTAAAAAGAAAAACTAATGTCCATGCTTTTGTCGCACCAGGGAGGGACTGATTGAATTGATTTGTGAGTGGTAAAATTAGAGATAATTAGTATTTTCCTTGCAATAATATTGACTATCTAAAAACCCCCAGTACATTATTAAATTAACTATATATTTTTTGTATTTGATTATTATTTTTTTTTTTTTTTTTTTTTTTATTACTCGTTATATGGTAGGTCAATTTATGAGTATTCATTTTGTAGAAAAGTATACTTTTTCGATTTTTTTTTTTTTTTTTGATAATTGTGTGACTTCTTTATTACGTACATTGCAACGAAGTTTTGATTAATTCATAAATAACTTTCATGAAAATAAAGATTTTTAGTATATTTTTTAATACTGTTACATTAGTGGTGAGCAGTATACAGTGATTTTAGTAAAGTAATAATAATAATGTTATTTTTCAGTAGAATTTTATCATAATTACTTATTCATGTATGAAATAGAATTATGTATTTAACGTAAGTATTAAATTAAAAGTTCGTAGCTGACATACGTTATTGAGCAATTTATGAAGTGTTTTTAAAATCTAAGATATTAATTGAATATACATTATTTCTGTATTGAATGTATATTATTTATAGTTAGAAAAATATGGTCGACACAATAATGATTGTGTACAACTGGACCATAATGGATTATGGGTAAATGGGTTAGTAAATTACAATGTAGAGTTGATTAGCTCATTTAACTTTTTGTTAGTTACGGAGTATTTAATTTAATGGATAATGGATTTATTTTAGAGTCGTCAAGACGAACTTAGTCCGCTGGACTAGTTCGTTGCTCTCCGCCAAAAAAGTTAGTCGGGCTTCAAATTATATGACTTTTGTTTTGGCAGGCTTTTTAACTCGCCATGCCATATGAAGGGGTTTGGCGGGTTCTGCCCGTCAACCCGTTTTGACAATTTTAGATTTATTAGTTATGTATGGAAAATTATATCATAGGCCATGTTCTATGATTATAATATTGTAGGTTTATTATAAAGTAATATCATTTATTATGATTAATTTTTATAATATTGTAAGTTCATTATAATAATATTGTATGTTCATTAAATGACATCAATTTGTCTACTATTATCTACGCATTTTTTTAATAAATAAAATCAATGTTACAAAATATATTATATTATTAAAAGTATCTTATTTATATCTTTTGAATAATACTCATATTAATATAATTTGAATCTTGATTTTTAAAAAAAAAAAAAAGGAGAAATCGCACTTTTGGTCCCTCAATTAGTGCTCAATCTGTAATGTCATCCTTAGTTTCCAATTTGAACACAATTGGCCCCTCAATTATTCGATCATTAAGCAGATTTGGTCCTTCTGTGAGACCATCAGTTTAACTCCGTTTAAATCAGGGGTATAATTGAAATTTCAAATAGACTTGAATATAATAAGCTAATTTTTTCCCTTTCTCTGCCCGGTTGTTATTTTCGTCGTCACAGATGCTCCGCCACCATCGCCGTCGAGAAATGTCTCGGCATCCACCATTTGCAAATCCACTCCCTACCCATCTTACTGCCAAAATGTTCTCCCTAGCAACAATTCTTCTTCCAATGTCTACGACTATGGCCGATTCTCCGTCCGCAAATCCTTATCCGTTGCGCGCAAGTTTCTATCATTGATCCAGAAGTACCTTTGCCGCAATTCCAAGTCGTTAACCACCACCGCCGTTCGAGCTCTCAAGGATTGCGAGTTCCTCGCCGGTTTAAACATGGATTATCTCTCTAGTTCTTTCAAGACAGTCAACGGGACTTCACGGTATCTCCCGGTGTTGGAAGCCGACAACGTGCATATGTTGCTCAACGCAATTCTCACCAACACGCCATGCTCAACGCCCAATCACAGCTATGTTGATGGCTAGGACTACTTTCAATTCTTACTCCTGTGAAATTCAATTATACACCTGATTTAAACTAAGTTAAACTGATGGTCGCACAGAAGGACCAAATTTGCTTAATGGTCGAATAATTGAGGGACCAATTGTGTTCAAATTGAAAATTAAGAATGACTTACAAATTGTACACTAATTGAGGGACTAAAAGTGTGATTTTCCCAAAAATATATAATTTGAATATTAGTTGTTTATTGATGGGCTTACAATATTGATAAAATAAAAATTTTGTATTGTGAAAATCAACCTCTATTTTCTCTTAATGAACCTATTTTAGATCCATTTGTATTATATTGGCAAATTATGTCGTGGAAACGTGCCCACCTTACAAGGGGGCACGGTTGTAGATTCATAATTTCTATACTGTAGATTCATAATTATAAAATTTTATTTTTTTCACTTTTCGTTAATGGCGTTTCTCTCTTCTCAATCGCACAGTTTAGAAATTATGAATCTACTGTATTTAAATTATGAATCTACAGTATAGAAATTATGATTCTACATTATTAGGTTTGTAAAATTGATAGAACTATATATTCATAATTTTATAAATATATATTCATAATTATAGAGTTATATGTTCATAATTTTCGATGTTCATATATCCAATTGTTGAACTTTGTGTTCACAAATCACATAATTGAACATATGTTCATAATTTGATAACTATACAGTTTAGAAATTATTAATCTACAGTACAAATATTATGAATCTGCAGTATAGAAATTATGAATCTACTTTATAAAAATCTATTGTATTTAAATTATCAATCTGTAGTATAAAAATTATGAATTACTTTATGAAATCTACTGTATTTAAATTATGAATCTATGATTTAGAAATTATGAATTTACAGTATAGAATTATGAATCTACAGTATAGAAATTATGACGGTTCTACAACATAATGCTACTATTATATTGTAGTTGCATTATTATTGTAATAGATTGTTCGTCCCGAGGGTTTTCGGTTACAAGCTTAGAAGAGCTTTGGAAGTTGCCTTGTTCCAAATTGGAAAAGGCCACTGATGAGTAGTATTAATGTATTATATTTGTTTTAAAAGCCACAAATCAAAATTGGAAAAAGTATATTTATAATTAAGTATTAAACTTAGATTGATCAATGAATAATATTTTAATATATTGACATTAAATATAATATAGTAAAAAAATGCATGTCTTGCTTTCATTTTGAATGCATTTTCCATTTTTTTCTAACAAAATGAGTTTCATTTGTGAATTAAGTTACACGACTTCTTAATGACTGATAGATGAGTAGGCTTTCCTTTTCGATTCACGAATGTGATCTAAAAACTTCTTCGGGAATCTCTCGTACTGTATCGATCGGTCATCCCGCCGCCCTGCATAAACCAATCATCATATCGTCCCCTAGGCATCATCTGGAAAGGCTCGGCTTCAAAATCGTACGTGGAGCTTCCGCTCATACGGCTCCTCTAGGGATGGAGGTAGACCAAGCCCAGGCTTGTGCGGTTTAAGGTGTTGTACAAAACTAAATCTAAATTGTCGACGACGGGAACGAACAACGAAACTTTACGACAACTTTTTCGTAACACCGGCCTTTCCAATTATCATTTTAATGACAAAAAATTTAATGTGACGACGTCTCACAGTATCCTTAAAAGTTGACGACTGGTCATGTCGTAGTAACTCGAATTAGTGTAATTATCCAATTTCCGATTACAAGTACTATCAATATTTATATTAATAACAATTAATTTACCTTAAATAGTATCACAATTTCAACATATACAGATAATTACAAATCTACGTATAAGCTAACGATTTATTTTTAACTCAAACTCAGTATTAAATTTCTGCAAGATAGTATTATAATTTTTTTTTCAAAAGTAACATTTATTATGGGTCACACCTTTGTTAGATCGTCTCACGGATCTATTATTCGTGAAGAGGGTGTGGTCAATATGCTCAAATGTAATACTTTACTAGCAATGTAATACTAAGATATTAATTATACGGATTAAAGATTCTGAGAGAACAAGTTTTATGCCTTCACATATAAGTATTACAATATTTACATTACTAATTATTACTTTGAAGTTATCACTAATTTCAGTTATAAATATTACAATATTTATCTTTAGTAAAATCTATATTTTTACAAAATATAATACACAATTATAAATATTACAATATTTATATATTAAGAATAATTTGTTTATTTAATTAAACTATTTAAGCATTTCAAAAAAATAATTAATATTTTTTTTTGGGTAATAGTTATATATCATAAGTAACAAGCATTTGCCTTTATTTAGAATGAAGGAAGATATTAGATCGTAGGAATGGAGAACATTATTACTCATATATTTAAATACAAGAAATTATCTCTCCTACCTTATGCATGATATTATAATAAACAAGGCCGGCGAATACTTGTGCCGGCTATATTATAAACATGCAGAGAGTAGAAGCAGAAATAATAAATAAATAACAAAATTAATTTATTATTACGAGGATTGGAACCTTTCATATTGTACTGTGCATGCCATTATATATTAATAAACCTGGTCGTCGTTGCAAGTTCAAATTCGTTCAGAAGCATGTTATAATATATTCAAAACAATTCTTACTAAGATAAGTGGATCATGAAGAGCAAATAGATTTAGAGTGATCGGAATTGGAACTTGAATGGATACGATGGCCTGTGTTGTCTCATCTCTCTTATCGATACACTAGAGTTGCACGTTCTTAGAAGCCACGATCTATTCTTGTTGTGATATACAAGGATGAAAATCAGTGTCTTTTGTACAAAAAGCTTTCTCATTTGTTAGCTTCTTGAGAATCTGAGAAAAGCTCAGATGTTAAGCCAGCCAGAAGGATGTTATTGCAAAAGTTAAAGACATAAGTTTGGAGAGCATGAATATGATATGAATCTTGACAGTAATGAGATCCTTTCCAATGGGGCTTTCATGAAACATCCATCATAATCTTGCAATTGTCTTGCAGAAGAACTGAAGGGTTATTATTCGCAAAGAAACACTCACAATGCTTTATCGTCATAATTAATCCCCATCAAAACCAAGACACATTATACCTGGATGAGCTTCAAGCTCCAGTGATGATTGCAATAATGGTAGGGCAATGCCAAGAATTGAGAGGACGAAGGAGATGCTCCTCTCAACGCATCCAATCAGGAACGAGACAAAATCTATATCCACTTGTCGGCATGGGAGGGATTGCAGGACAACTATTGGGCCAAAAAAATCTATTGCTGAATCCATTCAACACAATAAAAAAAATTTTTCTCAC
>VALG01007125.1:0-11931 GCA_009835305.1 Ipomoea purpurea | reverse complement strand
GGCCTCATACAAAATTTTACGAGAGTATCCCATACCGTCGTTTTGGCCGTACCCGTTTTTTCCGCCACACTTGACAAAACTTCATTCAGACAATGTTGCTATGATTGGTCAGACAAATACCGCTTCACTTGATCTAGCGTTACTATCCATTGAAAAGTTAAATTATGTCTCACCGTCTCTCGTGTGTTTACTCACATTTCGCATCTTCAGCTAATCAAATTGAAATACGTTCTTTCAAATTCCCTTTAATCTTCAACTCCAACTTTAAATTCACCCTCCTCTGTTTTCAACGGTTGTGCTGCTTACACAGTTATTCTTTCATTCTTCATATTCCTTGGAAAGGGCAATTTGGAGCAAAAGAGAAATTATAATCTAGACACTTTAGTGCCTCTTTCTACTACACTTGGATTGCGCGCCACCTTTTTGGTTGTAAGAGGTGGTTCAGTATATGATATCAAGACTCTGAACAAAATAGATTATACATTAGAATAAGTTGGACTTTTCGAAGGGGTATAAATATTGAATAAATGGGAAGGAAGCACCGTAGGCCTTTAGTTTAGTGAATGCTATAGGCAGGTACTCCTTGCCTTCTACTATCGATTATATGAATCAGAACTAACATACAATATAAAAAACCTATATGATATCATACTTATAAGCCCGAGTACGAAATCTTGTGGAAAGGAAATCAACTACTGAGGCATATTTGATTATCCACTTATGTAATAGGAATAAATGTATCTCACGAGAGAATCTAACAACACCTCATAAAATTTACAAACACTTATAACTTGACTGTTTAGTAAAATTCTCTTTAGCATATTCAAATTATATTCGACTAACGTGTATCCATTAAGATTTTAAATAATTTCAACAACTCTTATACTACCAACAATAAAGCAACAAAAGAAACAAATTTGACAAAGAAATATAACTTGTTGCACTGAATGATTGAGCCAAAAGGATATAACTTCCACCTAAAATAAGGAAAAATAAAAATATAAAAAAAAAAAATATATCGAGTATTTTTTCCTCTACACTACAATATATTTTGCTATACTTCGCTACGGGATTTTAAACATTTCGAGATTTTATTAAGGATAAGATTAGGGATATGAGTTGATTGAAGGTACGATAAGTGTATTAATGCCTCACGACTAATTTAACCACAATTTATATTCATATGTTAAAAATCGGTCGATATATTTCATCGTGATTAATAGAATTTTCCCAAGCTAGACAAACATGTGGGCCGAGAAAAATGGGCTAATTTCTTTACGATGCAAGTTTATTTCTTCCAAACTTATCGCGCTCTAAGCTCATCTATTGCCCAATTATAGCCGTCATCATCTCTTCTCTCCAAAAAAAGTTCTACTTTTAGGAAACCGTCCTCCCCCCAAAAGCAAGTTCAATAGATGGAGTTCATGAAACCCTAAAATCCATCTCTCCATAAAACACATATATATGAGAAATCCATCTCCCAAAAACTCCATAAATCACCAGAACAAAACTCTCACCCATTTTATTTAGTTGAAATTATTGATGAAGAATCATGTAATTTATATTTCGACATGAGTATATGTGTGAAGAAAAAAAAATCACCAATATATACCATTCTAAATCATTATCATTAAGACCCTATTTTAATATTCAACACTTAACAGATCCTTATTTAAAAAAAGCTAATTGCCAATAAACAGCATCACTTAAAACTAAAAATGAATAAAACATTAATCGAAGACCTAACATTCTGACTTTAATATTGTAGATCATGTGATTCACTCCAAAAATCTATTTTTCTAGCAACTTGTGATTTTATATATGTCGTTATTAGCCTTAGTCACTTATAGTATACCCCCCTGCTCTAATCACCCCCATCGGCGCAAGACTAAACATGTCCATGGACCAAATACAACTTTGCCCCATACACAGGATGTATGGTAAATATTTTAAAAATCTTGAAGGGTACATCAACCGTAGAAATGGTGGAGTTAAACAACGCGTACAACAATAAATAACTCTGTTGCTTAAATTGGTAAACTAGATTATAAGAGTACCTACCTTATGCGTATGCAAGGAAGAGGACCCATATTTAGCCCCTCGTGTGACCTTCGCCACTACCAAAATTACTGTTTTAATTTAAAATTATTGAACTATCATTAAATCCAAATCAAATACAATCTAGTCTTGGGAATCTAAAAATAGCCTATGATATATATTTGCTCCATATTAATTAACCATATGCGCGAATTAACTCAAACAATACAAATTTGTTTTTGGAGTTTATAAATTATATTTTTGCCCCTACTTGCCTACAATTACTATAGGCCTTCCCAAGTACTGTTAGCTTCAAGGTAATTATTTTAGTTTCTTTTTTATCTTTATATAGCTTTGAATTTTTTTATTGGAGATTGAAATTCATGACCCGAACCATCCACAGGCATAGACAAAAAGGTGTCCTATAATGATTAATATTATAATGGTAGCTAAATTAAGTCTCTTAAGAAAAACTTATGCATTATAGTTCTAAGTAGAAAATATAATACAATTGTAATGGTGGGACAATCATCACCACATGCATTAACAATTTTGCTTGCCTGAAATCGGGAGTAACAGGAGACCATATTTGCGCTTTTTTGACTAAACTCTCTATAATAACGAAAAAATTAATGATTTTATTGTGTTCTATCATAACATATGAGTTTTATTATGTGATTCTTGAACTCATCAACATTTACATTCAAAATTCACATTTAACATTTATAATGATAGAGTAATAAATCGCGGAGATAAATATTATAATCCCAAAATGAAATGAACATTAAACCCAATGAATTCTTTCATAGAGAAGATAAAACAAGATGGAAGTTCTAAAAGATTCATCGTAGGCTAAAAGCACCAATAACCACAAAATTAATTAAAGATTCGGCCGAAAAAGTATACATTTATAGTAAGCGATCTCCTCATAGCAAGTAGAGATCTTACACAATAACATAATTCATTCGGTAAATAAGCATGACTGCAGGAACGAAAAGGAAAAATAAGAAAAAAAAAGAAAAAAAGCTCTCTCTATTCATTTCTCTAACTATACTTATTTGTGTCTCAGTTTATCTCCAATCGAATCTTACCTATTGAGTTGGTAATTCATTTTTCCTTAGCAAGTTACATTACACATATCCACTCAAGACCTAACTGCATGAATCATTTAGCATACATTTCCATGAATCATCAAATCCATTAATATGGTTTCGGTCAAATGTCGCGTTTCTGAGAATCAGACAAATGGGAAAAGTGCATTAAGTTTAATATATTTATATATGAACACAATCAGATATTCAAATGTCCCACTATCAATAGCAAAATATTTCTAAGAATGTTAACATATTATTATGTAACAATTGGGAAGCACGCCTCGAAGGGGAAGTTGAGGTGGGAAAGGTTGTAAATTAAAGGAGCTCGAAAATTAATGAGAAATGTTGCTAAAAGATTCAAATTTAGAGTTGGATAATGCTGTAATAATGCAACAACAAGACTAAAGCAAGTGTGCTCGAGGAGAAGCTATTTGAAGACAAGGTTTATGGGAAAGATGAGTTCTTCCATTTCTCCGCCAAGTCAGCTTTAGATGAAATTGATTGTTCTTTTAGATCAATCAAAATTGATTGTTCTATTCTAAATCTAATTAATTGATCGTTGCCTAATACAATGCCTATGATATTTTGTTATAATAATGTACTATTATGGTTTAATTTGTCATTATCATTTTGGAATTATAATTATATCATGTTGATTATTAAAAATTTTTATATATCATACCATTTAAAAATTAGAACACATTAATTTATCGTTGGGCATAGAGTTTCACGCAAAGCGCGTGCCTGCAACTAGTATATATATATATATATTATATTATATATATATATATATATATATATATATATATTATGTTTCAATTATTTACAACAAATAATATGTAATTGAGTTAATTTCAATGTTATCTAATATTTGAAAATTTGCATTGTCATTTTTAGACCTCCCAAGACTAGATTTTGTATTTGATTTGGATTTAAAATGATAAGTTCAATTTATTAAGTTATATTTGGAATCAACCAATATAATATATATCTTCAATAAGTTATTGACATATTTGGTCCCTTGATCATCACCCATTTTCACATTTGATCCTAACTATTAATTTCACTACATTATTTGGGCACAAGTTGTTGGTCCTGGACAAGTAAAAGCTTAGAAGCGATGGGGTGGGGTGGGGGTAAACGAAATAAAAAAAAGTTATAGAAAAAGAAATTTTTGAGTGAATACCCAATATAGTCTTCGACTATAATGGTTTTATTCAATTTAGTTTTAAGTGACTTTTTATGCTAAATTTAGTCCTTTATTAAAAGTTCTGTTAGTTGAATATTAAAAATAGGGTCTTAATGATAATTTATTAGCCTTCATCCTATTTGGGATGATTTTTTTCTTCTTCCCCTATTAAACTCCATGTCGAAATATAATACAGATCTTCATCCCCAAATCAATTTCAACCCTAAATAAATAAATATTATTGATTATTTAGGGTTAAAGTTGATTTTGGGATGAAGATATGCATTTCTGCGTGGGGCTTAATATGGGGAAGAAGAAGAAGGAATCATTCAAATGAGATTAAGGATGATAAATTACCATTAGGACCCTATTTTTAATAGTGAAGTAACAGAACTTTAACAAATGATTAAATTGTGTAAAATCATAAAGTCGTGGAATAAATAAAGTACAAAAACTTACTTAGGACTAAATTGAATAAAATCACTGTAATCGAGGACTATATTGAGTATTAACTCGATTTTTTTTTTTTTTTTTTTTTTTTGTAGTGAAAGTTATACTTGTCAAGTTTTGGTTTGTAGCTTTGTTTTATGTTGTGAGTATAAGTGTGAAAAAGAATATGGATGGTTAGTCATAGATATAAGATGCAAAATAAAATAAATAAATAAAATGATAGATAGAGAAATTTTTATAATAATTCAGAACAAATTTCTACACAAGTCTTCTCCTTATAAGCTATGAAAGGATTTTACTATGTATTGTTACAAATACAAGTGGCAGGAAGCCTTTCGCTAACTCAACTACTTGCTTCCTTCCACTAACAATCCTTCAAAAAAGTCACAAACTCTTCATCATTGACTTGATCTTCATTATCTGATCACTCTACACCAAAGGTTAGCCATGAAGTCGCCTTATTAGATTATCTTCCAATGCCTTTCAAAGAGGGTGAAGTTTAAGTTTGGAGTTGAACTTAAGAATTTGGAAGATTTATTTTGCTTAGAATGCTTGATAGCGCTTGAAAGCTTTTCTCTTTCAGATAGTCAGGAAGTTGTTAAATAAGCAAAATTTTTCAAGTGAGGGATCTTCCTTTTATTGATGAGGTAGGTTGAGTGTCATATGAAATTCAAATTTGTCCGTTGTCACTCAACAATTGATAGTCGTCCAAAACCTACCACAATTCATTCCAATACAGATCCTTCCGACTATTCTTCTGTAAATAAATATTCGTAAATCGTAATACAAGTACACTTTTCTTACATGCCACATTTGTTCCAACCGACCAAATGTAGTTAGCGAAAAAGGTTAATATTTCTGGAAAAGTTTCAATGTTGAAGTCATAATTTCAAAGCTAAATATACATTAGTATTACTAACAACCTCAAATTGAAGAAAATGTAAAATTGTCCCATCAGTGTTGGGCGTAGAGTGACATAAGAAAAATGGCTAGCTGGTTTCCTATGAGACCATTTCACTGCTTTCAATTCGTGAGACGGGTCGAATCTAATAAAGATGAGTTATAACACAATTGCATATATAATCATTAGTGAATTTAAGATTTTCTTCTAATACGAAAATTGCCTTGCAGATTAGGGATATATCATGAACTGCGTTAAAAGCTTTTGTGTCAAAATTACTATTCTAAATCATCAGGCGATCCACACAAATTTTCACTTATATATATTTAATTTAGAGTGAATTCCATTTTTTGGTCCTACTGTTATAGGGCGTTTCCAATTTCAGTCCACTTTAATTTTTTTTGCCATTTTACAACCACTGTTATTGAATGTGTTCCACTTTTAGTCCACCGTTAATATTTCCGTCAAGAGGCCGTATAATCAACGGTATTTGGTCTTTTATGTTTGTCTCTTCTCTTTTAATCCAGGCGCTCGTCCTCCTCCTCCGATATTCAAAGATGCTCTTCGAATAACGAGAAATGGGAAGCCAAAGCTATATCGTTTCGTTCGTTCCAACATGGCCGCGATGTTTCTTAGGTTTTAGTTTAATGTTCTCATTTCTTTAGTCAAACATAGTCTTGGATGAGAAAAAAGGTCAAAATACTCCCTAGATTACACGGCCTCTTGATGGAAATACTAACGGTGGGACTAAAAGTGGAACACATTCAATAATAGTGGTTATAAAGTGGCAAAAAAATTAAGGTGGACTAAAATTGAAAACGCCCCTATAACAGTAGACCAAAAATGGAATTCACTCTTAATTTATTGTAATATAATAATAATTTTAATGTTCAACAAATACATTAGTTTGGGAAGAACATTATATTTTACGAGCATCATGTCTAGCAAGATATTATATTTTACGACCAATCATGTCTAGCTAGCCTCTAAGCTTTCCATTAGCTGAGCCAAAAGACATTTAATTCATCACTTGATGTAATTCTCATATATTTTGATGGTGAATCAAATAATTTTCTAAACATTTATCCCATTATTTATTGTATATGATGATTGATGAAATAAGGCTATTTGAGAAGAAAATGATAGTTACTGCAGCTTGACTGTTGGTTAGCAATGACCTCATTTGACAAACATTTTCTGTATTTGACTTTCAAACCTTCTTCACCATCTGAATGAATAACGTCACAACATTCACATTTGTCCATCTGAAACAATAACACCAAATTAAGTACCATAATATTAGACTATGTATTTATGTTAATTCCAAAAAAAAAAAAAAAAAAAAACTGACCTCAAGACGCTTTATCGGTGGCGAGTAAACTTCAATCCTTGAAACATAAGCAGCCGAATGGTTGCCGCTAGACAAACACGCCTGCAACCCTCTCTCCCATGACCGGAGATACGTCGTAATAACCACCCCATCTTCCTCAGATCTGTTCGCCGTTTTAAGGAAGAAAACGTGAGGAGCTTCGCAAGGATCCTTAGAAGGAAGCGAGTGTTGAACATATAATGCGGCAGAGGCTGACCCCCTGCCCACGGCTGGAACGTTTCAATCGCATTTGCAGGTAACTCCGGGGATGAATCTTTTCGTAAATGTGAACCGAGTACCCCCACGACACGGAAACCGACCAGTTGCTTTGTCGGTGATAGCAAATGGTCTGCTGCAACAATCGGGACTGGTCGTGGTCCGCTGATCGCACCAAATGCTTCGCCGATTGGAATCGGTCCATGGCCGGAAAGATGGGCTCTACCGTGTCGAGATGATGAAGGGATAAACAATGGAGATTTGGGATGGGACGACAGAAATCCAGACAGGTCCCCATGTAAATCAATCTAGTACAATCCAACAAAATAGGTTAATTAATTGCACAACCACTATCATCCCTGCCAAACTCGTTAAACGAAGAAATTAAAATTTGTACATGTATAGAATTAACTAATAATTAATTACCTGATGAATCCCCTTCAAAGGGGAAAAATTAACGCCAAGATCAGCTATGCAAAGCATGGTAATATGATCGGAAAATTTGAGGTGCGCATATCTCCTCAGGCAGCTGTCCATGTCGTTGGACAAAGCTTCCGCCAGAGGATAACTGAGAATGAAGCCGGCGCCGCCGAAAGCCTGGTTAAACGAGAACCAGAAGGTGGACATCACAAACTCCGATTGACCCCCTAAGTAATAATACTTTGTGTGATCATATTGCGCCAAAACATCAACCATATTATCCACGAAGAACACAGAGTCTTCGTCCCCATCACCACCCACCTCACCCCCTCCTCTCCCTGAACACCTCCTTTATCCCATGCACAATCCGCGCCGAGATAGGGGCCGCTGTCATCTCTTGGACCATCTGGTTTATATCGTCTGAGACTCTGACGGCGGGAAGACGGCACCATAGGAGGAGATCCCGGTGGCGCCACGTCGAGTATAAATGAAGCCGCGGGTGACCCGGGCTGCCACCATGACTCGGTGTAGGCCTTCCTGTAGTGCCATGCCTTCTCGGAGCCGATAATGCCGAATAGTAGGTGGCTGATGTGGTCGGAGATTCGTTATTTCTGCTCGAATCGCCCGCCTCCGGCAATATCAGTACCCCTTCTGGAGGTGAACAAATGAGGTTTGAAGAAAAATGGAGGCCAAGTAGAGAACCATACCGGAAATCAGAACTGGTTTAAAAAGCTCAACACCCAAAAACTTGTCAATACCAAATAGCATTCTTCTCTCTCATTTCTGGAAATTTTAATTTGAACAGCACAGAAGCCCTGTTGATGAAAAGATAAAACGATGAAGAGCGCAGCCAGTCCGGGAAAATGTATATAAAAAAAGTTTGTTTTTTTGAAGCAGAAAAAAAGTTTATAATTCAACTAAAAATGGAATACTTCTAGCTAATAATTAATTTGTTCGTATATAATACTATATACTATAAATAGTTAATGGCTGGGATGGCACACTGCCAACTATATGGGATAGGGCATTAGGGCTGGTATAAGCAAGCCTCTACCTAGCTGCTAGTGGCTTTATTTTCAGAGAACCCCGAAAATAAGTACGTACTTCTTCCATTCTTCTGATTTAATGAAGATAGATTTAAATTTTAAAAGATAAATAATGTTACACACGATAAATTTTGGATCAAATAAAAAAGCTTCTGTAAGTAAAAAAAAAAAAAAAAAAAGCACACAAATCTGATTGTAGATGTAGTCCAAATCAACAGCCCAAATTGAATACTAATTAAAAAAAATAAATGGTGGCATATTTGTAATTTTGAGTAAGCTGTCAGATTGTCTTTTCTATTCGAGTGCACATTTTTCTTCTTTGATTGGATATTTTTCCTTCTTCAAGTGCATATTTCTCTTCTTCGAGTGCACTGTTTTGTTTCAGTACTTAGTTTCTCATTTGAGTGCAACATCTTGTGCCTTTTAGTATAAAACTTGCCCTTCAATGCACGTTTTGTAGCTTTCAAGTGCATGTTTTCCTTTCTAAGAGTGCATAATAATAATTTTTTTTGAGGTAATTAAAATTTTTTTAATTTTTCCTTTTACTGTCCGTTTTTTCCTCCTTTGGTCTAGTGATCTTTTATGCCTTCAAGCGCTCTATTTAATGGACTACACAAGGGTGCTCAATTTAATGCATACAAGTGTATTTGTGTCATACTCTTGGGTAAAAATTAAAAAAAAAAAAAATTACTTAGCATTCAAGTGAACAATTTTTAATTCAGGCAGTTTTTTGCCTTCAAGTGCACATTTTTATGCCTTCAGGTGGACAATTCTAAAAATATTTGTTATATATTGTGCATTCTTTTCAATAACATATAAACTAAATTTCTAATGAAATTTGTGAGATTTACAAACAAATGTATACTTAATTAGTTTAGTAACACTTACGTTGCACTCGCTTTTTTGGTACCATAAATTGCATCAATTGCACAGTCTATTTCTTCCGCGACGCGCGCGCCAGGTTTTGACTTCAAGTGCACATTTTATATAGAATTATTTTAAGGATCAGGGTATCATGTTCACAGCATTTTCCACCGAAAGTGGCAAGCAACCGAAACAGTTGCACGGGAAATAAGGAGGAAGAACGCAGCATCCATCCATGTTCAGCCTAACGGATAAGAAACACAATTTTGCGAGAGCAGAAAAAAATTAGTGGTGGCATTTTTGTTAAATAAAGCGTAACATGGATAGTACAGGTAAAATATATACAAGTACAAGTAGCAGTATCAGTATAGTACACCTAGTGTGCAAGTAAAATTGTATTAAAATGCAGGTTAATTAAAATGTATTACAGGTGCAAGTAAAATTCAGATACTAAGTGCACTAACGTTATATTAATTAGTGCACCTAGGGTACGAATGTTAACCAAAGTAAAAATTACTTGCACTTGTAAGTAATTTACTTCACTTTTACTGCAAAGGCACCAGTCTATCTGCCACTGTAACACATTTACTTCACAAAGTTCGAGGTTATATGAAAATGCCACAACATTTTAAAATTACATCTGATTCATTGATCTAACCATTGACACTGTGAGCTGATTTTTATTTCTTCTTGGTGGTAACATTTGTTAGAGTTCCCATTATTATATATTCAATATACTATTATATATATTATATATAATATTATATATATATAATATATAATTATATAGAGAGAGAGAGAGAGAAGAGAGAGAGGAGTGATCAGAGTGGTCAGTTGTTAGTGTCGTCATATGACAATTATAGGCCATTAGATTAGATAAATCCAATGAAACATATTAATCAAGATTTTTCGTATTTTCGCCACATTCTCCTAGCCCAGGAATTATAAGTAAACTCGCATGAAAAACACCGGAATAGGAAAATCACATTTGTTGTTTATTACACTATGCATGTGTCAACATTTTGTGTATTCTGGAAGCCGGCGCTATAAATGCCAGTAATTACCTAACAGATATACACCATTGGTGTGTTTTATACAACTATGTGTATATTTCAAACACTGTTGGTGTATTATGAAACCGTCCGCTATAAAATGGCCACTGTAATTACCATAACACCCCCACTTACCAAAACGCGCGAAAATTCTCAAAATTACCATTGCCGTTAGATTAAACTGATTCAAGGACACAGATACGACCACACGACCACACATAATGACATGACCCACATATGATGACTATATATATATATATATATAGTATATATATATATATATATATATATATATATATATATATATATATATATATATATATACTATACTATATATATATATATACCTATAGTTTATATATATATATAATATATATATATGAGTGGATTATGTGCAAAAGATAACTTTCCGTGCGGTTAACACAAAAAGCGCACCTTAATATACAAATCACGCACCTTAGCACACAAACAAAGCACCTTAAAATACAAACCACAGACCTAAAGTTTTAAAATTGCGCACTTAAGTACACAAACGACGCACCTTAAGAACACAAACCACGCACTAAAATTTTAAAATGGCGCACCTTAAGTTTCAACACTGACGCACCTTAAGAAGAAACAACGCACATTGAAAACCACGCACCTAAATCTTTAGGATGACGCACCTTAAGCACACAAACCACGCACCTTAAAAGGAAAACCACGCACCTAAAGCTTTAGATCGATGCACTTAAGTTCAACAACTGACGCACCTTAAGCCACACAATACAAAACCATGCACATTAAGCACAAAACCACGCACCTTAAGAAAGAAAACCATAACCTTAAGAAGAAAAATCACGCACCTTAAATTTGAACTAGATGCAAAAAGACCAAATGTCACCTTTTTTTTTTTTAATCATTGTTAATCCTGAACGTTTATTTAGGCAAGATCAATGGCTCAAATTAATATAATATATATCATAATCAGTTTTTATTCCATTGAAATACTTAAGCTCTGTTTGGCAGAGCTTATTTAGGAGCTTAACTTATTTAAGCTCTAATAAGCTATAAGCTCTGTTTGGTAATGTCTCAAAATAAGCTCCTAGATTCCTAATTTTTTTCCATCTTTATCCTGTAGTTATTTTAAAGAAATACATAATACCCTTCCAACTTAAAAGTCTTTCTGCTTTGCCTTATCCGCAACTGTCAACAAATGGATTATATTGATTATATTATTATTAGTATTATTGATTATTATTGATTAGTTATGATTTATTAATATTTATTTAATTATTATGAGGATTTGCAGAC
>VALG01007119.1:5000-12226 GCA_009835305.1 Ipomoea purpurea | reverse complement strand
GTCAAGGACGTCGCTGCTCGAGCAGGGATCCAACCTGACCGCACACGCCGATAACCACTCACGCACCTTCCCCCGATTGCTAAGACACCGCATTCGCTTAGCCTGAGGATCGACAGGAACCGCACCCGGACGAATCCGTGCACGAGTCCCACCGAAGCTGGCCGTCACGAGAGCAGCGCCGCGTCACAGGTACGAAGGTAACCACCGAATCCCAAAGGCAACCACCGAATGCCAGCGAATGCCCAACAATGCCCCAAAGGTAAACCACGAATGCCTGCATCTCGCCGCACAATTGTGGAGTCCGTCACGCCATCGGGTGAGGTGGAGGAGGCCTCGCGGGAGTGAAATCCCTCGATCATACAACACCATACCTCTTGCGAGGTGGTCAACACATCCGACGCTAGGACAACGCCCGTTGCACTTGGGCAGATACGTAGCGCGCCTCAAGCATCAGTTAACGAACAGCTTACTAGACGGTTGGACACTGGGTCGGAACTTACAAGCCTACTAACGGTATATTGTAGATTCCACGTTGTTTTTGCCCGACTTGTGCCACGGTCTTTTTTGCCATGTCCGTCTCCGTCAGGTCCGTTGCGCTCGAGCAAGTGCTGTGGGGGATGCCAACGAGGAATAAATGCCTCGAGCATAAAATACTACTATCCTTCTACGAGGTCTTCACCCCACGCCCGGGCGACACGAACGTTACACAGCGCTACGCTGGGCGGGTTCATTGCGACACCCGCCCCTCCGCCCCTGCGGCGCACCACAATTCGTAACGAACAGCTTATCTAGACGATTGCGCACACGTTGCCAGGTCCTTACAATTGACTATACGGTATGTGCAGTCACGGTGTGTATTATTTACCGGTTCAAACGGCCGTCCAATCTGTGCTTTGCCCTTGCCATTGGTCTCCGTCTCTTTCGTTCCTGTGGGGCTGTTGCCGCCCCCGCCTTTTCCGATTCTACGATGTCTGTGCCAGGTCCCAAATAATACTGATGAGCGCGGATACCTCATATCGAGTCCGAACTTAACACCTCGAATGCCGCATCTCTCCCCGTCCAATGCTTTGCGAGCTCACGTGTCACGCCATCAGTGGTGAGGTGAGAGAAAGACAACGTCACGTACGAGCTGGATAATCCTTCGATCGAATAGCAACACTGCATACCTCTTGCGAGTCGGTCGATCTTACCCACATCCGCGTCTGACGCTAGCGAATACGGCCCGTTGCACTTGGGCCAATACGCTAGCGCCTTCGCTCAAGCATCATCGTCTATACAACAGCTCGTACTATGACGTTGTACAACTGGTCGGAACTTACAACGCTCACTAACTTTGGTATAATTGTAGAAAATCACGCGTTGTTTTATTGCCCGACTTGCTCACTTTGGTCGTTTTTTCCTCATGTCTCCTCCGTTCAGTCCGTTGCGCCGTCAGCAACCTGCGTGGGGGATGCCAACGAGATTATGAAACGTGCCTCACAATAATGGGATTACTTCTACGTATCCGCTGCTCTACGAGGTCTTCGACCCCTCCCTCACGCCGGCTCCGGACACGAACTCTTACAAGCGCTAGCGGCTGGGGGAGATTCACTTGCGTATAACACCCTCCCTCCGCCCCCTGCCGCGCTACCACAATTTCGTTAAGAACGGTAAGATTTACTTAGACGATTTGGCACCACTAGTGCCGGTCCTACAAGCCGCCTATGACGTTGCAATGTGCAGCAAATAAATCACGGTTGATAAAAATTTTACCGCAAACGGTTCCAATCTAGTGTTATGCTGCATTATGTCAGTCTCTACGGTCCTTGTGCTGCGCCCCGCCTCTGTACCCCGCCCCGCTCTTTCCGATCCGATGTTCTGTGCCGCTCGCAAAAACTCGTTTTATGAGCCCGACGGGAACACCATACGAGCCTAGCGGGTACCGAGCCGTGGGGGGCCGTCCCAACACTCTCCGAAAAACTCGACCGGCCACCTCAAGTACCATACCGCCCCTATAGTAGATAAAAAATAAAAAAAAAAAAAAAAAAAAAAAAAAAAAAAAAAAAAAAAAAAAAAAAAAAAAAAAAAAAAAAAAAAAAAAAAAAAAAAAAAAAAAAAAAAAAAAAAAATCCCCCCATGGAACAGGAGAGACACGGTTGTTCCGTAATCACACGGCCATTTCGGGTGGTTCGCTGCAGTTTTCATAAGTTATTGCATGGTCCTTTATTTAGAGCCATTTTATACAATGCTTGTTAATTTCAAAGCTTTGGATGATATTTCATGAAAACGACGATGTCCAAATTATGCCCAGCCGTCCGCAAAGTCCCGTAGTCTGACTTAGCCAAGTACTTTTGGTTGTTTGGGAATGTGAGATGAATATATGACATTTCATTGCCTCACTAATTAAGTAGTACAATAAGCTCTAAAACCATATGTATATGCCATTTTGGCACGAGAACGAGGTAAAACGACATAGCCAAGGCACACACGCAACGTCGTAAAAGTACTGGGTGGCTGGCGGGTAAACCTCTGTTGCGTGAAATTTTCCGCACGAGTCCGCAACTAGATGCGCATTTTGGGCAGGCCTCGCTTCCGCATAAGTCCGCAACCTTGTGCCCACCAGTACCGCCAACTTTCCGGCCAACCTCGGCACCTGTACCGCAACTTTCCGCCTAATCTCGGACCCCCCTTACCCGCATTAAGTCCGGCAAGCTTTCCGCCAACGCTCCGGAGAAAAATAAAATCCCTTCGTACCGCAAGCTTTCCGCAACCTCGGCACCCCGATACGCAAGCTTTCGCGCGGAATCTCGCACCCGTGCGTACCGCAATCTTTCCGCCAATTTCCGCAACCTCTAACCCCGTACGCGAATTTCCGCCCAACCTCGGGACACCCGTACCGCAATTTTCCGCACCCCGACCCATGCTACCGCCAACTTTCCCAACCGTTCGACCACCGGTACCGCAACTTTCCGGACACCGTTGGGCACCCCTTCCGCCATAAGTCCGCAACGTGGTGATGCTCCTCGCTTTCCTCATAAGTCCGCATTACTTGGCGCGCTCCTCGTTTCCGCAACTTTCCAAATCCTGGGCGCCCTGTGGCCGCTTATGAGTCCGTCAACCGCGGTGCTCTCGTTCCGCAACTGGTGCCGCCGTCCTCGTGTTCCGCAATCTTCCGCAACTCTGGGCGCCGTGTCCTGCGCTTTTTTGCCGCGATTTGGATGTCCCCAACCTGGGTGCTCTCTTCCGCAACTTTCCGCCCAACGTCTGGGGCTGACTTTCGTCTCCGCTATGAAGTCTCGCCCAATCTTTCCGCAACCTCCCCGACACCGTCCTTCAGACTGTGCGCTTTACTTGGCTGGCCCCTCGTTCCGCATAAGTCCGCGAATCTTCGGGGACCCACGTTACCACAACTTCCGCATACTGTTGCGCCACCCACGTTTACCCCAAGTCTTCGCAACTTGTGCTTGCGTACCACGTTACCCCCCAACTTTCCGCAACTTGGAGCAACCCACTCTACGCTGCCAACTTTCCGCAACATGCGCTCACTTCCTCGTGTACGACTTCGCCAATTCTCCGCTCAATCCTGGCCGCCCTCGTATTCTTCGACAAATCTTCCGCTCAACCTTCGGGCACCCCATTTCAGCTTATCCGCAATCTTTCTCGCAGACTTGGGCACCCTCGTCCGCTCACTAGTCCGCTAACCTGGGGCCCCCTCTTTCCGCTATAAGTCCGCAACTTGTCAGCACCCCCTACCCCAACTTTCCGCAACTTCGGCACCACTTACCCAACTTTCCGCAACTTGGCCACCCACGTACCCCCAACTTTCCGCAACTTGGGGGACGTACCCCAACTTTCCGCAACTTTCCGCAACCTGGGCGCCCTCGTTCCGCAACTTTTCCGCAACCTTGGCACCCACGTACCGCAACTTTCCGCAACTTGGGCACCCTCGTTCCGCATAAGTCCGCAACCTGGGCGCCCTCGTTCCGCATAAGTCCGCAACTTTACCGTTCCGCAACTTGGGCACCCACGCAACTTTCCGCAACTTGGGCACCCCCGTTTCCGCAACTTTCCGCAACCTGGGCGCCCTCGTTCCGCATAGTCCGCAACCTGGGTGCCCTCGTTCCGCAACTTTCCGCAACCTTTCCGCAACTTTCCGCAACCTACCCTCGTTCCGCATAAGTCCGCAACCTGGGCGCCCTCGTTCCGCATAAGTCCGCAACTTGGGCACCCACGTACCCCAACTTTCCGCAACTTGGGCACCCACGTACCCCAACTTTCCGCAACTTGGCACCCACGTACCCCAACTTTCCGCAACTTGGGCACCCACGTACCCCAACTTTCCGCAACCTGGGGGCAACTTCCGCAACCTGGGCGCCCTTCCGCAACTTTCCGCAACCTTTTCCGCAACTTTCCGCAACCTGGGCGCCCTCGTTCCGCATTCCGCAACCTGGGCGCCTCGTTCCGCATAAGTCCGCAACTTTCGCAACTTTCCGCAACTTGGGCGCCCTCGTTCCGCATAAGTCCGCAATCGTCCGCATAAGTCCGCAACTTGGGCACCCACGTACCCAACTTTCCGCAACTTGGGCACCCACGTACCCCAACTTTCCGCAACTTGGGCACCACGTTTCCGCAACTTGGGCACCCTCGTACCCCAACTTTCCGCAACTTTCCGCAACCTGGGCGCCCTCGTTCCGCAACTTCCGCAACCTTTCCGCAACTTTCCGCAACTGGGCCCTCGTTCCGCATAAGTCCGCAACCTGGGCGCCCTCGTTCCGCATAAGTCAACGCGCAACTTTCCGCAACTGGGCACCCACGCAACTTTCCGCAACTTGGGCACCCACGTACCCCAACTTTCCGCAACTTCCGCAACTTTCCGCCCCAACTTTCCGCAACTCGTACCCCAACTTTCCGCAACCGCAACTGGGCCCCTCGTTCTCCGCAACCCACCGCAACTTTCCGCAACTTGGGCCCTCGTTCCGCATAAGTCCGCAACGTTCCGCAAAGTCCGCAACTTGGGCCCTCGTTCCGCATAAGTCCGCAACTTTCCGCAACCTCGCCCTTCCGCAACTTTCCGCAACCTGGGCGCCTCGTGCCGCATAAGTCCGCAACCTGGGCGCCCTCGTTCCGCATAAGTCCGCAACTTTCCGCAACCTCGCCACACTCGTTCCGCGACTGTGCGCTACTTGGCTGCCTCGTTCCGCATAAGTCCGCAACTTGGGCGCCCCTCGTTCGCATCCCAACTTTCCGCAACTTGGGCAAGTTCCGCAACTTCCGCAACCTGGGGCCCTCGTTCCGCAACTTTCCGCAACCTGGGCGCCCTCGTTCCGCATAAGTCCGCAACTTTCCGCAACCTCGCCACACTCGTTCCGCAACTGTGCGCTACTTGGCTGCCCTCGTTCCGCATAAGTCCGCAACTTGGGCACCCACGTACCGCAACTTTCCGCAACTTGGGCACCCACGTACCCCAACTTTCCGCAACTTGGGCACCCTCGTACCCCCAACTTTCCGCAACTTTCCGCAACCTGGGCGCCCTCGTTCCGCTCCGCAACCTGGGCGCCCGTCCGCAACTTTCCGCAACCTCGCCACCTCGTTCCGCAACTGTGCGCTACTTGGCTGCCCTCGTTCCGCATAAGTCCGCAACTTGGGCACCCACGTACCGCAACTTTCCGCAACTTGGGCACCCACGTACCCAACTTTCCGCAACTTGGGCACCCCCCAACTTCCGCAACTTCCGCAACGTTCCGCATTCCGCAACCTGGGTGCCCTCGTTCCGCACTTTCCGCAACCTGGGCGCCCTCGTTCCGCAAATGTCCGCAACTCGGGCACCCTCGTTCCGCATAAGTCCGCAACTTGGGAACCCTCGTTCCGCATTAGTCCGCAACTTGGGCACCCTTGTTCCGCATAAGTCCGATACATAGGCATATCACGTCATTTCCGCATAAGTCCGAAACATAGGCACCATCTTTCCGCATAAGTGCGCAACTTAGGCACCCTCGTTCCGCATAAGTCCGCAACTTAGGCACCCTCGTTCCATAAGCATAAGTCCGCATAAGCCGCACTTGAACACCTCATTCCCATGTCCGCAACTTTAACCCCGTTACGCATAAGTACGCAACTTTGGCACCATCATTCCGCAACTGCCCCAACTTGGCACCATCTTTCCGCATGAGTCCGCAACTTGCGGACTTAGGCTACTACATCCGTCCGCAACTGCACAAGTGCCGCATTAGTACGCAACTCAGGCAACAGTCGTGCGCCTAAGTCCGCAACTTAGCAACATAAACCCGACCCACCTTCTTCCGCAACTTACGCAACATAGGCACCTCGTACCCACCTTCGTCCGCAACTTAGCACGGTCCCCAACGGAACTTGGGCGCGAGAAGGTGAAGTCCTTGGCGGCACTAACACTTGTACACGAAGTTGAAACTTGTGAATACTTGGACACTTAGCCATTTTAGCACTTAACCACTTAGACATCATAACCAATCGTGGAATTGTAACCTCTCGCGTAATAGTGTTGATTGAGTTGGATTTGAAATGAGTGATGAAAGGCGGATTGGATAGGGGGGTGGGAGGGACGAATCGGAGCGACAAAGGGCTGAATCTCAGAGGATCGTGGCAGCAAGCCACTCTACCCCTTACAATACCCCGTCGCGTATTAAGTCGTCTGCAAAGGATTCAGCTCGCCGCTCGATCGGAATTGTAATTCAAGGCGGCCACCGTGACCCTTCCGCCACGAGCGGCTTAGCCAACGACACGTGCCCTTGGGGCCAAAAGGCCCCTACTGCGGGTCGGCAAACGGGCGACGAGCGCATGCGTCGGTCTAGCCCGGATTCTGACTTAGAGGCGAGCGAGAGATCCAACGGCGGTACGGAGTTGCTTCGCGCCACTGCTTTCAACAAGCGCGGTATGGACAATTTGTGCAATCAACGGTTCTTACTAGGTGAGATGTACTATTCCGACGACTCATCAGTTCGGTAGTAGGGTAAAACTAACCTGTCTCACGACGCCGGAGAGAGCGAAGCTCGACGCCCTACTTGGTGGGTGAACAATCCAAGCACTTGGTGAGATTCTGCTCACAATGATAGAAGATCGACATGCGAGAGCAGAGAAGAGAGGAGCGTCCTATAAGCGGTGCGCGAGGCAGAGCGAGGGTGCGCCTGTGCTAACTTTTCTGACACCTCTAGCTTCGAATTCGAAGGTCTAAAGATCGTAGCCACGCTTCACGGATTCGTATTCGTACTGAA
>VALG01007118.1:0-11855 GCA_009835305.1 Ipomoea purpurea | reverse complement strand
GAAAGAAAAAATCCATTCTTTGAAGTTTTATTTATATATATATATATATATTATATTATATATATATATAGAGAGGAGAGAGAGAGGAGAGGAGAGAGAGAGAGAGAGTTTCATTAGACAAGTAGTAAGACAGATGGGCAAACAGTCAAGGAACTGAAAATCTGAAATTCTCTTGAGCGGATATCTTTACTACATGCTTCTTTCTTGTTATTGAGCTTTCTAATTACCATGGATGTCCTCTTTCATCATACCACGATATTTCCTAATAATATCATTTTGATAATACCTTAATCATAACCATCATTTTACCCGCTTCTAGCATTTTATAGAAAATCCAGCATTTTCTAAGCTAACTATGGGAGAAGAAAACTAACTCCCAAGCCACCTCCAAACCTTCCTAATCTGACAGTCTTTCATCCTGAATTAATCTCAAAGTTGACTCACTAGTCATTAAGATGATTGAACAGACAAAAGCATGAATAGATGAATGAGTATTACACACTAACATAGGTTTCCTCCGACTACTACCAACCATTCTCCAGATTGTCATGCATCCATTTTTAAGTTCCTTTATGAACAAATTCATGCAATCATCCAAAAAAAAAAGGGAAAAGGGTCAAATACACCCCTGAACTCTATACAAGAAGTCAATTAGGCCCCTGAACTTTTAAAAGTTGTAATTAAACCTATCAACTTGTTATTTTCGTGCATTTAGACCCAACAACAAGTTAATTACATGTAATACCAGGTAAGTTGCTGACATGGCATTTTCTAAATTAATATAAATTAAAAAAAAAAAAAAAAAAAAGATGGCAGACATGGCTGCCATCTTCTTCTTGCCTCCTTCTTTGTCTCCAGTGGGAGACGAAGAAGGGGCTAATTTATTTTTATTTAAAAATGAAAAAAAGATGAAGATGGCAGTCATGGACAACGGCTGCCATCTTCTTCTTGCCCCCTTTAGGGGACTAATTTATTTAAATTAAATATATATATATATATATATATATATATATATATATATATATATATATATATATGAAGAAGATGGCAGCCATCTTCTTCTTGCCTCGGGGCTTTAAAAAAAAAAAGGTGGCTGCCATCTCTCTTCTTCTTTTTTCTTTTTTTTTTTAATATTATTTTTTATATTTATTATTTATTTGAAAAAATGCCACAACAGCATCTTACCTACTATTACAGGTAATTAACTTTTTGTTGGGTCTGAATGCACAAAAATAACAAGTTGATAGGTTTAATTGCAACGTTTAAAAGTTTAGGGGCCTAACTAACTCCTCGTATAAAGTTCAGGAGTGTATTCGACTCTTTTCCCAATAAAAAATAAAAAAGGTACAATACATCAAAGTTGCTAATTGGAGGCCTTTCTGTAGAGTGGCAAAACTATGCTGATCTTAATGTACCAAAATTATTACTGTATAACTTTACAGCAAGGTAATGCAAATTGAAAATTACACCAAGATAATTGGACTGGGGATAAAAAGAGGAAGCAATGCACATATGTGCCCAAAAGAATAGTTGTAAATTTGTAATTTTTATAAAAAGAGCATAAATGATCAAATGTACAAGACTAGTAAAAGAGTGTCAAGGCTATTACCTTTTCCAAATATTGAATAGTACATTCAACTCCTAGGAGAATGGGCTGCATCTGATCCAGATGCAGAGGAGCTATCACTATCAGAATCTGCAAAGAAAATACATATGAGATTATATATCCATCTAAACATAAACTGATATCACAGAAACAAGTACAAATGATGTTTCCATGATACCCAACAATCACCATATTATATGAACAAGGCAAAACCATCATTTACCACTTGAAGATGATCCAGAGTCACTGCTAGAACTACTTGAGCTGCTAGACCCAATTGCATTATCCACCTGTCTTCACCTTGAGCAGGAGGGACAGGGCAAGTAGTTGGACAATTATTTACCTCTCCTATTCACAAATCAAAATAGATAATTCAAAGAATAAATATCCATCTAAAATGAGAAAATGAATCTACAACACAGAATAGTTTTTAGTAGATACTAACCATTTCTATTTTCGTTCTGTGATCAGTAACCGCTGGCAAAGGGGTCTACAAAGACAATAATAAAACATAAGCTTTCCTTATACACACCAACAAAAGTAAGAAAAGTGATTGAGAATTCAGGATCCACATCCTTACTTACCGTTGCAAGAGCAGCCTGAGATGCTCTAGCTTGTTTAATTTCAGCCTTTTTCCTATTTTTGCTAAGACTTTTCTTGTAATTGGTAACAAACCTATCAAGCTCCCAAAGTGTTTCTGCATCAACACTATCAATATCTACTTCAATCTCATCATCATGTTGTGCAAGTGATGAGTTCCTCTTCTTGATGATCTGAACAACAGTATCGAGCCTCTCAGCAGGTAAACCCTGAAGGTTTGTGCTAAGTTTCTGTTTCTCCTCATATGTCATGTCCCGCTTGTTTGCATCCTTAGCTTTTGGTTTCTTAGGAACCGGTGTCCTACAAGGAAAAGATGGCTTTGATTTGGCATCGGCAGCCCTAGCAATTGATTCAGACCTGTCAAAAGTTCTCATCTGAGGAGTAAGAACAGATGCTGGAACGGGTGAAGGGACAAAGGTAGGAGTAGCCACCTTTCTCGAAGTGGGAGTGGACAAATCTGAGTCATGATAAACTTGAAGCTTCCAATTTGGATTATAATCAGCCTCTATAACCACCCACTTCTCTTCAAAAATCTTGGACATCTGTTCTGCCATAATGTGAACATCCTGGCCTTTTGGTTATATGTCATGGCATTACGAAACACAAGTCTCACATCCTCTGCGAACTCCCTTGGAGATTTGTACCAATTCTGGGAGAGCCTAGTCTTAACTGTGCCCAAATCCATGGGATTTTTAATAATTTCATGATAATCATGTAGCCCAAGAGCATCAGTGTCCACTGGAGTATTAAACACCCAACCATAATTGTGCTTCATCAGCTTCTGAAGCAGGGCACTGCAATTCCTGAAGGCCTGATTCTTATGTTTATAAGACGCAAAACTGAAGCCAAAGCCATTATCTGACTGACCACCATGCTTCTTCCTAGCACCATTGGTCTTCAACTTTTTATTGCTTTCGGGAGGCAACCGATCCTTCCCAAGAAGGAACTCCGAATTTGTATAATACTGATTAGCTTTTGGTGTCCTCTTTTCCTTCTCCACAATATCACAATGCCCATGATTGTTTTCGGTGACTATAATACTTGGTGGCCTAAATGGCCTAACATTTTGATGCCCCACTGAACTTATCTCTGAATTCACTCTCACTAAAGATCTATTCTTGATCACACAACTCAGGGGATACTGTGGACGCCCATAACCACCAAAATCTCCAGCAACAGCACCAACACTACCAGTAACACTAACATCCACACTATTATTATTATTAGTATCATAAGCAGTTAGCTGAAGCTCACTTGTTTCTAGTCTGTTTACTAAATCCCTAACCTGAGAGAGCTCACTTTCTAGTTTCTTCCTAAGATCCCTAATCTCATCACCAGAGCTCGCTCCTGAAAAATCAATCCTAACCCTATCTTCAACCCTACTAATTACAGGCTTCACCACCTCAGTCTCCACCCAGTGTACTGACAGTGGTTCATCTATGTGATTATCCGGCACCACTACGATTCTTCCATCTGGCTCGTCTACGTGATTAACCTGAACAACAGGCTGGCACCCAATACTTCCATCCGGCTCCACCACTGGCCCATTCCACCATTGGGCACAACCGCATGCTCACCACCGTCGCCTCCATCCCGAGTAGAATTCCGAGTCAAAGAATTGTGCGATTCCGGAACCTCCTGCTCCTGACGCGGATCCTCGGGGTGTTCTTGTTGTTGCTCTGGTAGTTTCGCTTCCTCGGATTCTAGGGTTTGCCTAATCGGTTCTGGGAACCTCAGCACTCCCCTGCTTGCTGACTATCTTCGTTGGAGTCTACCGCAAGCCTGGCGGTACCGGCCGTGCGTGTTGGACTTTGGATTGAGCTTGAGTTGAAAATCCCCGAAAGGATTATTTTGTTGTAGGGCTTAATGTACCCGCGCGGGCGCACGACGGGCAGTGGTCGGTAGTGCCGCGTTTGCTAAGCGCCGCGGCCTCGCAGCTCGACGATCACGCCAGGAAGCTGCCTTACACCTCATTCTCGCGCGAACTTTTCCTTCTCTGCTAGTGTGAAGCACTCTAACGGGGGTGTGTAGCATCCCGCCGTCTGCCCCACCCGCAGCCCACCGTACTATCTATTATGGTGTGCGATCTTGCGATTATGATTTCCCCGTGATCTTTCTGCGAACTCTTGGTATTTGTCTTTATCTTCCCGGTGTTCTTTTGGTGGGAACTATCTACCCGCGTTGATCCGTACTTACTTCTTTGAGGTTCTTCGTAGTGTTGCTAGACTACATCTCTCGAAACCGACTATGGGCCCCTGAGTTCGATACAATGTAGTTTCGGTGTTTTTAAACGTCTAATGTTCCAACACTCTTGAGTGAAAGTTCGGACCTCTGGAGAGTCACGTCTTTGTGGTTTCTTCGACCCATACATTATCTTTGTTTACCCGTTCTAGTTAGTAAGACGCGGAACAACAATGCATAAGCGTTGATAAGACAGGCTTGCCTCAGCGGGATGTGAAGATCCGTATTCGTGTACCTCTTGCGTATACAATTTTGACCGATTGACTGTTTGTTAATTCTATCGTTCGATTATTGAGAATTGTCGACTACTCGATTGGAGGTATGGGTGTAACCACCTCCCACCTTGTTTCAGAGAGCTCATATTTAAAAAAAGCATAAACTATCACTGAAATAAGGTGAATTATTCTCTACAGCATCTAAACAATGCCCAAGGAATCGAATGTCGAACGTACGTTATATTCATTAAGTTAGTCTCTGAGCGGTGCGTTTCTGTGACTGTGCAACCAAGCTATGAGAGAAAAGACCTCTCCTCAAGGAAGGATGCACTATCCTGTGTAGAGTTATAAACATAACTCTTTTACTTCCACCGAAATACAATGTCGGACCAAAAAAATATATGGCCGCAGGCCGAAAGGGATAACAAATAACTCACTTTTACTGACATACCATGTTTTCTTATCGCGTTGCACAAGTTGCGCGCGTTGCAATTTTTAGCGGTTGTGTGTCTGAAGCTGCAGAGGAAGAAAGATTAGATCTCTAGTTTCAGGCGTCATCTATCTCTTCTTGGTTATATATCTCCTCACATCTATATACTTCTATTGCGCTAATTGTTGGTTGCGAGTTGAGTGCAGTGATCGCAGAATGCACATCAGATCTAATGCTCATCGAGCACCAAAGCAAAGCATTAAAACACAAACCCTAAAAATATCAAATTCTAACCCACATAAACAGTCCCACCCCATCCCCATTAGTTCACCATCCTCTTCACACAACGAACTTCTTAATAGATTCAACATCCTTCTAGTATATTCTTTTTTCATATCTAGCGTATACAATATAAGTAATCACTGTGTGCTGCCTCATCCAATCGAGCTCCTTCTAACTTCTTCCTCCCTCTATACTTCACACGTCGAGAAAACCCCATGTTACAAGCCCGTAACGTCTCTAATAAGCTTCCGATTCCTGTTTTGTGTGCTTAGCATCACTCTCTCTCTCTCTCTCTCATATCGCAGTCGACCGGGCTCTTCAACACGAGGAAGGTCATAATCTCTAAAATACCGAGAACCGCAGGTACTCCGGCTTCCAGAATCCGAATTGTGGATCCGATTCGACACACCCTAAGCACTCTTATGTGTCCACGCCTCCTCAATGTTGGTTTCAACGTGGTCCCAGGGAAAAGGATAAATCCTCTATGTTAGCATATTATATGTGTATAGGTCGTTAATACGTCGCAACCACGCGGTCCGACTGTGCTACAACCAGCTGTATGGAATTTCCGTGCCTAGATCACTAATTGTCTGCCCATACCCCAAGTGGTGATATATTGTTGGCGACTTTACGGGTTGGGCGACTGCTTAGCAGAGTCCGTGATACAAGATTAAGGGCAAAAAGGATAGGGGGCCGCTTTTATCACTGCCGACGATTGACGGAGCAAACAAACGCGGGCCATACCACCTTCCCACGGCGGTACCCAGGTCGCGTAACTCCAACGAAGCATAGTCCCCCCCCCCCCTCCCCCCCCCCCCTGAGAGCAGGGGGGAGGCTGCTGACGGTTCCAGAACCGATTAGCGCGAAAACCCCATTAGAATCCGAGGAAGCCGAACGAGCTACCATGAGCAACAAACAAGAAACCGAGATCCGTGGCGTCAGGAGGCGAGGAGCGTTTCCGGAATCGCACAATTGCTGTTGGACTCGGAATTTCTACTCGGGATGGACCGGCGCACGGTGGTGAGCATGCGGTTTTGCTGCCCAATGGTGGAAATTGGGCCAGTGGTTGGAGGGCGGGGATGGATAGTATTGGGCTGCCAGCCTGTTAGTTTCAGGCGTTAATCACGTAGACGAGCCAGGAGGAAAGGAATCGCTAGTGGTGCCGCATAATTCACATAGATGAACCACTGTCATGTACACTGGGTGCGAGACTCCCGATCGGTGGTGGAAAGCTGTTAACTTAGTAGGGTTTGGAAACGATTAGGCGTTAGGAATTTGACTTTTTCAGGAGGCGCAGCCTCTTGCGTGATGAGGATGTGATGAGGAAGAATTTCGCTTAGGAGAGTTTTCAACAGCTTAGGTTGACACAAGAAGACGTCTTCTCAGTTTTTATGGGAACTGTATGATATGAGCTCTGCAGTACTAAGACAACTCAAGTTCGCTCAGCTAGCTACGCTGCTGGTCTGATTATGGAAATCACTAATTATACTTTGAGCTGCAGATCATAATGATTGAGGTGGATGATTAGTCAAACTATGTTATGATGCGTAAGTTCGTCGCGGTGCGCTTCTAATTGCTGGAGTCGGATTCGGTAGTGAATCGGACCCCTGCGATGTTGCGAATTATCGAAGCAGGGTACTGCATGTCTTTGGCGGCCGTGTAAGAGTATATGCGCTTACCCCATGCTCAGGCATGGGATGTCCTGTGGCGCAACAAAGTGTGCTATGGTTCGTGATATGGAGGAGTTGTATTATGAGTGTCTTGGGGATGTGACTATGGGATTTAGGTGCGGGACTGTTATGTCTGGTTATGATCTATTGTTTATCTCTTGCTTTATCTGCCTACTCGTGTGAACTGCCATATGCTCTGTTACAACTATTGCTGGGTGTCTGGCCTTGTACCGAGATCTCTCGCCTGAAACAGATATATTTTTGGCTTTCAGACACAGAGGATTAGAGCACTGGAGCGGCGCTTAAGAACTGGAGCCGTAGGAAGTATTTTAGTTTCCGCTTTGCGGGCCTGCGCGGCCACTTATGTGATGCATTGTGATTTCGGTGGATCTAGTAGTTAGACAGCCTGTGCACCGGGTCTTAAGCCAGGCTGTGCCATAGCCACCCCGTTCACTTATGATCATACTTTGGGATGTAATGAGATATACCTTTATTATATAAGCTTTAAATGTGTCTTGAAAATCTGGGGGTGTTACACCAATCAATCAAAGAATGGATCACAATCCAATAACATCACGATGATTAACACAATCCACTCAATCAACATTAGAAAAGGACAAACAACCCACACGTAGCAGTTACATCACCAACTAGCCATGCTACAAACGGGTAGAATCAGAAAGTAGTTCCGAAAGAACACACAAGACTCACCAAGTTCAACGACATGCACAATGTTGAACACTAGGCACGATTCAAGACACCAAAACCTACATGGTTCCTACCATATAGTGCTAGACATACGAACCTCACAAGAAGACGCCTCAAATAGTTCCACAAAAGAAACACCGGTGGAAGTCAAGGAAAGACCAAATACCGAGTCAAAAGAAAGTCACGGGGAACAAATCTCAAGACCAACCAATCAATACGTTACCCTTGCGGGGTGGGCACGGGTGGACCACCACCCTGTTCCCACCCGCGGGAACCATTTCCCCACGAGATGTGCTACCACCGCGGCGGTGGGCGGCGGTAGCCACTGCCCGTCGTTGCGGCGTCCGCGGGTACATTACCCTACACAAACTAATCCTTCGGATTTTCAACTCCAAGCTCAGAATCCAAGTTCAAAAATGGCCAAATCTCACTAAATACAACAAAATGACTTGAATCAAAGGGAATAGTCAAGCAATGGCGATTACGTGTAATGTGATTATCCTCATTGGGCAGTACACCACTATCCTTAGTCCCTTATCTGCGAGATGTTGCTGATATAAGTCAAAAATACTTCAAACAGCTCCATATCTTAATGTGGAGAGTGCAATTCAGAGTAAGGTTGCAAGTGAGCGCATCATCAAGCGTTAGCCAATATCATATATCAGAGCTCAACCAAATAGCTAATCTATAGTACCGAAAACAAATCAATGTCAGGTGGCTAAAAGTTAGATATTGGTGAGAGAGGCGATCATAGAGAGGGTATCACTCCGAAACACATTACCTCACTTTACAACAACACACAGCGCGGGTGACAATAAATCAGAGGTTCCCTACCATCTCACAACCACTCGCGAGATATACACTCTCCCTATCGGGAGAAACGAATCGAGAGAGAAGTATTTCACTTTAGAAAAAATGCCTCACCTCTGAAAGCCCATATAAAAGTTAGAAGCGACTAAAAAGACCAAACACAATAGAAGTGCCTATAGGATATACCATCGCGCGTTACAGATGCGTGCTACAAGAAGTATAAGAGTGAAGCATATGCTGGGCTTTTCTTGTATATACCTCGCAGCTGCTATAAGATTATATATATAATATCGGCCAGCCTCTCGACATTTTGGCAGTGACCCTTCGTTCAGAAGCTGATGAGGAGCGAGCGATGGTAGCAATCTTGCGTTGATGTATAGATGACAGTGCACAAGTGGAACGACTCTCCATGATGCTTTCTTGTGGGCAGACCGTTGATGCATGCTTTTGATGAGAAATGAGATACAATGTATATGAGGATTACATATATAAGTATATAAAGCTATGAATATACCCGAGCGTGGAATATATAGACACAGGTATAAGTATTACCTAGGCTCTCACCAGTATATATTTTGAGCTATACAAGAATGATCACATAGGTGGAAGAAAGTTGGCAGACACACGAGGGATGTGAGACATTGTATGTTTTGTCATCACTTTTAGTTAGCAATGGACATACACTATAACCGCATATAAGGCCATGATGTCATTTCGAGAGCAGCATTAATGGCAGAACAGAGTGCTTAACTATTTTTTGACAGCAAGTGGTGGCTAATCTAATAGAGGTCGAAGGATATAATCCGAAATTGAGAAAGTCTACACACTAGATGTAGTCGATGCAATCAGAATATTGTCCACTTTACCATACTTCATTGAAGACACACGAATGTGACTTATCTCCTAGCATTTTGCCCTGCTGTGCACCTCGTCACTCATCAATATAAATGCACAATACTCGCTCAGATGAGAACGTTGTTGAGCGAGTCTCGACAGTCAAAATTGCGTGACTGCGATGCAAAGTCCAAAGCCATCTTTTCCTTGTAGGACACCGGGTTCCTAAGAAACCAAAAGCTAAGGATGCAAACAAGCGGGACATGACATATGAGGAGAAACAGAAACTTAGCACAAAACCTTCCAGGCTTACCTGCTGAGAGGCTCGGATACTGTTGTTCAGATCATCATTGAAGAGGAACTCATCACTTCCAGCATACATGATTGAATGGAATTGAAGTAGATACGTTGATAATGTTGATGCGAAACACTTTGGGAGCGTTGATAGTTTGTTACCCAATTACAAGAAAAGTCTTAGCATAACAATAAGGAAAAAGGCTGAAATTTAACAAGCTAGAGCATTCTCAGGCTGCTGGCTTTGCCAACGGTAAGTAAGGATCGTGGATCCTGAATTCCAATCACTTTCGTTACTTTTGTTGGTGTGATACGAGGAAAGCTTATGTTTGGCTACTGATATGTGTCTTGTAGACCCCTTTGCCAGCGGTTACTGAATCACAGACTGCAAAATGAGAAATTGGTTAGTAATCTACTAAAAGACTATTCTGTGTTGTAGATACAATTTTTACTCAATTTTCAATCTGTCAATAGTGATCACCAAGTTATTATAATCATTATCTACTCACAATCCGTAATTTGTAATTTTTATAAAAAAGAGCATAAATGGATCAAAATGTACAAGACTTAGTAAAAAGAGGTGTCAAGGCCTATACCTTTTCCAATACTGAATAGTACATTCACACTCCTAGGGAGAATGGGCTGTCATCTAGATCCAGATGCAGGAAGGAGCTATCACTATCAGACATCTGCAAAGAAAAGTACATATGGGATTCATATATCCACTAACATAAACTGGTATTCACAGAACACAAGTACAATGATGTTTCCTGTACCAACAATCACCATATTATAATGAACAAGCAATTCCACTCATAAGGTACCACTGAGATGATACAGAGTCATTGCTACTACTTGAGCTGCTAGACCAATTTGCATTATCACCTGTTATCACTTGAGCAGAGGGCGGCAAGTAGTGGACAATTATTTACTTCTCCTTCCGTATTAGCACGAATCAAAAATAATAATTTCACAGAATAATCATCAATTCTAAAATGAGAAAATGAACTCTACAACACAGATGTTACTTTTAGTAGATTACTAACCATTTCTATTTATCGTTTCCTTCTCCTGTGATCTCAGTAACCGCCTAGGCAGAGGAGGTCTACAAAGACGAATAATATAAACATAAAGCCTCTCCAATTATACACACCATACAAAAGCTAAGTTAAAGTGATTGAGAATTCAAGGATTCCAATCGCATTTAGCTACCGGTTGCAAGAGCAGCCTGAGATGCTCGTAGGGCTTGTTTTGAATTTAGCCTATTTGCCTTATTTTGCTAAGACTTTTCTTGTAAGTTTGTAAGACAAACTATCAACTCCCAATGCAGGGTGTTTCTGCAGTCACACTATCAATTTATCTACTCAATCTCATCTACCATGTAGATATGCCAAGTGTTGAGTTCATCTTTTCTTGATTTGATCTCGATACAACAGATATCGAGCCTCTCGCAGGAACCCTGAAGGTTATTTGCTAAGTTTCTGGTTTTCCTCATATATCTAGATCACATTGTCCGCTTGTTTCTATCCTTAGCTTTTGGTTTCTTAGGACACCGGTGTCCTACAAGGAAAAGATATATGGTTTATCGTTTGGCATCGCAGCCCTACGCAATTTGACTTCAAGGACCTGTCAAAAGCTTCTAACAATAGGGAGTAAGAACAGAATGCTGGAACGGGGAGAAAGGACAAAGGTAGGAGTACACCTTTCTCGAAAGTGGGAGTGACAAATCTGAGTCTCATGATAAAACTTGAAGCTTCCAATTGGATATATAATCAGCCTCTATAACCACCACTTCTCTTCAAAATCATGGACATCGTTCTGCCATAATGTGAAATCCTGGCCTTTTGGGTTATATGTCATTGGCATTACGGAAACACAAGTCTCACACCTACTGCAATCCTTGGATGATTTGTACCTACATTCTGGGAAGAAAAGTCTTAACTGGCCAATAATCCATGGGATTTTTATTAATTTCATGATATCATGTAGCCCAAGAGCATCAGTGTCCACTGGAGTTTAAAACCCAACATAATTGTGTTATCAGCTCTGAAAGCAGGCACTGCAATTCCTGAAGGCCTGCGATTTTATGTTTATAAGGACGCAAAACGGAGGCAACCAGCCATTATACTGACTGACCACCAGCATTTCACTAGCACATTCGGTTT
>VALG01007112.1:5000-44706 GCA_009835305.1 Ipomoea purpurea | reverse complement strand
ATAACTGTTTTTTGACCTCTTCTCTTCTTATTTTTAATTTATTATTATGTATAAAAGCACAATACATTTATTATAAAGAAATATCGAGAGCTTATATTAAAGCAACACAATACATTTATATTATGAAAACATAACAAAGCTACAGATTATTTATCAAGTTTCTCTTCTTCTACTCCCAAAAACTGCATACTAAACCAGTGAGCTAAACCCGTGCGGGCTTTATCAAGCTTCTCTATTAGGCATACCAACGGCGTCTAGATTCATTACGTTCCCTCAGGTCCCTTCAACGCTTTATCAATGAAGATAGTGTTGTTATTGCTAGTTGCACAAATACTTGATACAATTTATATTACATACCAACATAATTTTCATTCCAGTTAAGAACTACTATTATCTCCTTAGAATTAGTCAGTCATATGTTGAGATACTTAATATAATACAGAGTTATTATAATAATAGAACCAAATGTTTCATTTACAAAATCATATTTTAAAATCTTTTTAAAGAAAATTAAGCTCACTTGAATAATAAGTCATAAGTTTATTACTAATATTAATAATGAATTTATTAAGGAGTCATCCAAAATCATGGACATTTTCTAGGCAAAGAAAAAGTCCAATTGACAATTGTCCATCAATCCAACCATTGAAGGCAACTACAAATTTACAATAAAACCTTTCACTATCAACATCTCGTCGACCTCGTCAAATAATAATAATTTTACGGTGTCAACCAAAAAAATAAAAATAAAAAAAGATATATTTTATTATGTCTAATATTATTAGGTTCATGCATGTATCAACAATATATTTTGGGCCCTTAGGGTTGGGGTTCAGCCTTTTGGAATGATGTATCAACAATACATGATTCAACAGATAAATATATATATTCTATTGTATATGTATTTGTATACACATGTACCAATAAACAAGGATTATCTTTTAATAATTAAGTTCCTGAGCTAAGAATAAAAATTTAAAAAAAAAATAAAAAATGTCACAAATAGAACCTTGGACTAAAATAGACCCAACACAGTTATCTTTTCAAATATACCCTCGAATTTGTCCAAAATATACAACTAAGCCTCTAAATTAATAAAAATATCAAATAAATCCTTGGACTAGCGAAAAAAAATGATATTCAACCTATTTTAACCCATATTGCATGTAACTAGTAGGCAATTTAAACAAAATGAAAGTAAAATGGGTTGAATTGCAATTTTGTTTTTTTTTTTTTTAGTTCGGAAATGGTATTTGAGGATTTTTATTTTTATTTTTATTTAGGAGACTAAATTAACATATTTTAAACAATTTTGGAGTGCCATATTTGAACTTATCATATATAATTATATATATATATATATATATATATATATTATATATATATATATATATATGTATGTATGTATGTCCTCTGTCATCTCCAAACTCTGACTATAAACTACTTCCTATATCATCTAAATTATTAAAAAGTGTCTTCATTATCTCAATCACTTCTCCGCAAAATTATAATAAATAATAGTATTCTCCATAAGATGCATTGAATGGTCTATTCTACACATTTTAATTGAAATAACGTCAAATAGACCATTGAACTTGTATGGTTCGTGCAATTATTATCAAACCGAAAAAAGTGTGCAATTAAACTATTTAACATTAAAAATGTGTGCAATTAAATTATTGGTAGCCTTGTAGGTAAGTAACAAGTTGCTGATAAACATTTGATTTAACATGCCACATGAAAAGTAAAATAATTGTTTCTTTAATTATTTAATTAATATAATATAATATTACTTTTTATAAATTTATTAAAAAAAAAAAAAAACAACCCCGACCGCCCCTATCCTGACGATGAGGCGGCCACCTCCTCCATCGACGTTGACGGAGGAGGCAGACTCCTCCACGACCGACTTAGACACAGTGGTGAATGTTATCAACAAGGGTTCAAGTTTCAATCCTATACTAATGGTGCGAGAATACATAAGATAAAAGTTTAATGTCCCTTTAGACAGATGTTAAAGTATCTCAAAAAAAAAATTATTAAAAAATATTACATATTCCGCATGAGACAATCTCAAACAAGACAAATCGAATAAAGATTTACAAACAATTGATATTGAAGTAAATGTGTATCATGGAATAGAATATTTGAAATCCAAATCAAAATCCACATAAAGTCTCTTTGTTGTATTATTTCAACCTAGAATTTTGAATTTGTAACAAATTTACAATCTAATTTTCAATGTTAGAACAAGTCCAAAACGGCACCGTCGCAATCAAGAAATCAGCACCCACCAATTGGGACCCACCACCATCACCTCAATACACTAGGATGTCCCAGACCTAGAATATGGACAATCTAAAAGAAAATAAAGAATCATAATAAAAGCTATAAAAATACTAAAATCAATGGACTAAAGTTAGAAGTACTAATTTTATATATATTTAAAGTTGGAAAAAGGTAAAATAGGCACCAAAATAATTTTAAAATAGAATTTTCATCTTCTTTCTCTGTTTTTCTAATTTTTAAATTTTTTTAAATAAAGAATTTAACTATCGACGGGAAGAATACCTTTCAACAACCAATAATAATAATAATAATAATAATAGAGAGGATTTTGATTGTGTAATTTTCTCTCTTACATTCCTCCAAATCATGACATAGAAATTACATGAATAAGGGAATGAAAATACAGTTAAAACCTTAGTGAAAGGAAATGTAAGGGGGAAAATTGGTCCTACAATTATGTATTACAGAAATGAAACATTACACAATCTGGGACTGGGTTTTCTTGGTTACAGCCCCAGAAAGACAACAATTTTCTTGACTTCTGCTGCTTTAATCAAATAAAAGATTGAAATTTAATGAAACCCTTTGGCCTGTCTTCCTTCTTTTGTTACCCCACTTCAGCGCTCCTTTCCACCAGCCAAAAAATAAGCCGCAAAATAATACTATATACTTCCCTAAAGACTTCAGTTTTGTCTAAAGCAAAAAAAAGAAAAAAATTGATTACTTTTTCTCACTAGGCTATGCAAGCTGATCAAGTTGCATCTGCTCCAGCCAAGCTCCTAGAACTGAATGAGGATCCATGGAGTCGATTTGAGAACCAGATGGCGTAGCAGCAGTGCCCGAGATCGGGGTTGCCAACTTTTCTTTCATCATCTCGGGCGGTGATTCCTTGACAAGAGATTGCACCCATGATAGGTCAGGCCCGTCTCCATTGTTGTTGTTGTTAAGCTGCTCGGAAGAAGACCTTCCCGGGTGTCTGCCATTGATAGACCAGTCGATGTTTGAATTCAGGGATCCTAGATTGGACCAAGAATTACCTGCTGCTGCTGCTGAAGGGGACCCGACGATGGAGGGGTTGTTGTTGGAACCGAGGTCCCGGGAGCTAAAGCAGCGTAGCTGTTGATGCTGCTGCTGCTGCTTCTCGGATTGAGCGAATGGAGAGAGGCGGCCGCTCATTGGGGATATGGGATCCACGCTTCTTGGGGACATTCTTCCCGGGGAGGAGACTGCAAATGGAGCCTGCAAAAGATGGTGCTCAACGTTTTTAGGAGAAAACACACTAGTATTGATTGGCGAAAGCATTCTCTGTTGCTGTTGGAGCTGATTGAAAACAGCCGATTTGTGCGAAGGGGAGAAAACGCCAGAAGCCGCGGCTGTCTGATCAGAGTAGCGAGGAGAGGAGGCGACCTCGTTAGAGAAAAGCTCTTCAAGATTCGAAGGAGTTAGTGTTTTAGAACGACAAGAATGGTTCAAAGAAGCAGAATTGTGACGCGACTGTGAAAAACAAGCCAAGTCATTTAGAATTAGTTGCTGCGCATCAAAATCTTGCAGCATGTTCAAATCCTCGGGCAGAATGTCTCGGGCACTGAGAGAAGACCTCAGCCGGCTCGACTGGAGGTTGCTTCCCGGGAGATGCAGCGTCGGAACATTCGGTTGTGGCCAGGCGGCTGCAGGTGAATGAGACATTCCATTGGCGGTAGGAGACATGGGTTGATTGAACGAAGGAGACATTACAGAGTGCGAAGATGGTGACCCGGGCAGGAGACTCAACGCAGCAGCCATGTCCATAACACTCGCAGTTGCAGCAGCAGACCTCGGAGATGGAACTGCAGATCCAGTAGAGACATACAGGGGTCGAAGCTCCTCGGGAGTGTGGGCAAAAAAGCACACTCGCCTAGCACACGCGGTGCCATCCTTACACAAGCGAGTACGATATTGAGCCGGGTGTAGCCAGCATTCAAACACCCCATGAGCATACTCGCACATATCACCACGCCTGCAGGCCCCCTTGCGAAACTCGGGACATGGCACACAACTGTAATGGTACTTCCTAGGATCTCTTCTGCGTGCATTCTCCCCCGGGTGCACAAAGGGGCACTCCGTCCAGTCATGAGAATACGCCCTAGAACAAGGCCGCCCTTGAAAGAGAACATCCGAAACTCATCAGTTGAATATATGCTGTTCTTGATGTCAGGAAGAGACGGATCAATAGGGTATTCCTTCTTTTCCGGTGCAGAATTAGCAGGAACATCACAAAACTTCGATTCCTCGGGTAAGATACCAAGTCTGACGGTGAACATGGAGATCATTGTCGGGTGACGAAGAGAGGATCGGTGAGGACGCATTCGAAGTGGTTACCGACACTCGCAAATTGCACTCCCAACTGAACCATCAGAAGTATTGTTCAAAAGCAGCTCTTCAAGAGAAGCCCTACCGCCCGGAGCTTAGGAGGAACAGCAATTACATCAGCGGCCGCTGACCATTAACATCTTCAACAATCGGGTCAGCCCCTGCTGACAACAGCAACTTCACCACTTCAGCAGCACTAACAGAACCACAGACGTCGCACAGTGAAGAGCCGTGATCTTGTCTGGCCACAAGCTCGATTAACATCCACTCCAGGCTGAGCAAGAATCAACCTCAAGACATCAAACTACCATAAGTGGCAGCAACCATCAAAGGAGTCCTTCTCATTAACAACCTGCTTCGACCCCTTCTTTCGGATAACCAAAGCCCAACCGAGTCAACCCCCACGAATCACACTCAATAGACGCTTAAACGCATCTACATCATTGTTTGCAGCAAGCTCAAGTAAACTGGAAAAGCATCATCAGTCTCAATGGTATCCTTGCACATGTCCTTCATACTAGATTTGTATCAGACAAGATTGGTTGGTAGCTGTAGCAGAATTTGATTGCTCTGGGCCAACTGCACATGGTTCAGTCACCTGCAAACCAAGAATACATATGATCTAAACCAAATCCCAAGAATCAGATCTCAGGGATCATATGCTTTTTCACTGACAAGGACCAGATAAAAACAGGGAAACAAAAACAAAAACAAACAACAATTTCAGAACTCATCAACACAACCAATACTTCACCTTAACATAGATCTACTCCTTTAAAACCAGACTCTAGAAGGGGTGAAACATATTGGGTACCACTTCACAGAAAAAGGGTCAATTTAAACATATCAATACCTCATCCAAATACCAGATCAGAAACAGGAAAAATAAAATAAAATAAAATCAGTGCGTCAATTCTGTCTGCTGAGGAAATGATTCTGATTTGATTATCTCCACTTTATTTACATTCTCTCAGGTGAACACAGACAACAATATTATACCAAGTTTACATCACCTAAAGAAAAAGTTGAACTGAAGAATATGTCTGTTAAAAGACAAGACATCAACTAGAATCGCATCGAAGCATATATTCTGAAGCAGTCATTTTCCCCACTGTTAACTCCCCGTATCTCCAAGATCGCATTTTTTAACCAGAAAAAAAAAATTATTAAACAAAAAAACCAGAGAGTCATACAGAAAAACATACCACCAAAAAAAATCACAAAATCTATAATTTTACGCATATAAACTACAGATCAAAATATGAAGAAAAACAAAATTAATCCCAAAAACTAACAAAAATTTGTCTACTCAACCGAAACCAACACAGAAGCTAAGAGAACCATACAACCCAGAAACCAACGTACCAATATTCATCAACAGAAGCGCCGCACAGATCCGCGGAGAGGGAAAGGGAGGCGGACGGAGACTTCAACACAGCAAGGCGGCGGCTACGGCGACCGGAGATTCGCTTCCGATGTGGATCATATCCACCGTCTGTCGCTCCAACTCCAACAGCAACCGAGAGAGAATAGCACTCCCATGATAATTTCTACCACGCAAAAGCTCCGGCCTGCGTATTCGTACGTCGTATACCTATATATATATATGTATGTATATATTCCGTTGCGTGTCTATATAGGTAGAGATAAACAGTGAGACAAGAAGATCGGAAGACAGTGACAGACCTAGAGAGAGAAAGCAAGAGAGATAGAGAGAGGGAAATGAAATGAAATGAAATGAAATGAAATGCAAATGAGAAGGAAATGAAATGGGAGTGAAGAGTCAAATGAATATATATTTTGGTGTGTAAGTATAGGGTGGGTAGGTTGAAGAAGGGAGGGACGGGTTACCGGTTCAGCAGGTTGGGCGGGGTGGGGGTGACCGGGTGAGGATGTGGCGGAATTGAAAGATGAAAGTAAAGCGGATTTTAAATGGGAGAGGTTGGAGTCCGCCAGTGAGGAGCGGACGCCGGCGGTCAGTTTCGGAGTCAAATCCAGAGAATAAAGTATGAACTAAAAAAGGAGAGGGGTAACTGCAAAAAGGTGAAAACTACAGGTGTTTTTACCCTATGCTCCTTTATATTTATAATATTCCATATTGACCCCCTAGATATCGCAAATAATAATTTTCATACAATCTTGTAATTTAAAGGCTTAAAGCTCTTTAGTTATTCATTCAATTTTGAAAAAAAATACATTACTAATATACTTTATCCATTTATTTTTTATAGTGTATTGTATAATCTTTACTATCTTTACTATATAAAAACAATAACAATTTGGAAGAAAAAGTTTAGCCAATATTTATGGTTTAAATTGTAGGTATTGAACAGCAACAATGGATTAATTTTGGATTAAAAAAAAATGTAACCATGTATTAGCCGATCATTTGTTATATTAAAAATTATTATTTTTATTATATTATAAAAAATGTTAATTGATTTATCTTTTTATTTTTTTGTAATGCCTAAAAAATAAGTTTTATATATATATGAAAAGATTGTTGGGTTTATACAATATATAAACAAAAAATACGTACAAAGTTAATTTTATTAAATACTAAAATTAGATGAAATCTTTAAAAGATAATATCACGCGTATAAATAGAATATTGATTTGTATTAAATGTTAATTATAATTGAACACGCCTCAATTATAATTGGACTCCACATATTAATAAAAAATGAGAAATCTCTATATAAATCAATATAGTTCTTACATAGATAAACTTTTTAAAATGAATTAAGTTTTACATTTTATAGTTAAATTTCAAATATATATATATATATATATATATATATATATATATATATATATATATATATTAAGTGTATATTTATATTAATATTTAAAAAATTATATCTCTTCTCAAAAATGAAATTATATCTACTTACTATTATAATATTAAAACAATACTTCTAAAATTATGTTTGTGCATCGCACGGAAAAAATACTAATTTCTTAACATTTATATGCTAAGATGGGGGGACTATGTGGTCTAATGGTACCCGGGTTGAACTTTCATTTGGAAGATTGTGAGTTCGAGCCTCAGTGGAGGTGTGATTAGCTCCTTGTGTTTCAATAGGTTAGTTGAGATGGGGAAATGAAATAATTTTACTAGGAGAAGTCTAAGGGTTTAAAGGAGTCATGATTTGATATTTATTGTTTAAAGGAGTCATGATTTGATATTTATTGTTTGGGTTAATACCCAAAATCGTCCTCGACTATATTGGTTTTTCTCAATTTCGTCCTAAACGACTTTGGTGACCTAATATCGTCCAGACTTTTGTGTTTCGCTCAATTTAGTCCTCCATTTGTTATTTCGTCAAATTGGTGTTAAATAAAGGGACAATTCAGTAATGTCAATATTGATTTTCTCTTTACTTTCAACTTCTGAAGTGCGAAATTCCTCTTTCTTGTACGAATTACACCTAGAATTACTCCCGGACTTGCAAATTAAATTTTATATTCGCAGTTTTTAGGAGTAATTCTGGGAGTAATTCGTAAAAAAAAAAAAGGATTTCGCAGTTCACATGTCTATGAGTAAAGAGATGTCAATATTAAAAATTATTGAATTGTCTTATTTATTTAACACCAAATGGACAGAATAACAAATGAGGGACTAAATTGAGCAAAAACACAAAAATCTGGGACTAAATTGAGCGAAACACAAAAGTCTGGGACGAATTAGGTCACCAAAGTCATTTAGGACGAAATTGAAAAAAACCACTATAGTCGAGGACGATTTTGGGTATTAACTCTTTATTGTTTTAAGAAAAATTGGAAATATGCTAAGATGGGGGGAAATGAAATAATTTTATTAGGAGAAGTTTAAGGGTTTAAAGGAGTCATGATTTGATATTTCTTATTTATTTAATTAAGAAACAATTGGAATTAACATACCAAAGTATATAGAGGATGATAATAGTAGTAAATGAATATAGGATGTGTAATTAAAGCTAATGTTGATGGGAAAAAGCAAAGGCGCAACCTGATTTCTACATGATGTGAGTTCTAGATAACATAGTATTTCATTCATATTTCGTGCAAACTCATACATGTGTGTATATGCATGAAATTATTAATATTACCCGCATGGACAGCTCAATAGGTCATAGAGGTGAAAAGTTGGAAGGATAACTAGGGATTGAATCTCACCAGCGGCAGTGCGAGAGCTACCTCTCAAAGTGAGGGGCTTCTTGTACGCAGTAAGCAAAGATCTAGTCTCTGTGATTTATGTTCAGTTGAGTTCCCCTCGGTCTAATTTTACCTGTCTTACTTTTCTTTTCAGTTTGTTCCAAAATGTTGTTATTTCCAAAAGTGAGGGGCATAATTGGAAAACACATAACATTTACTTTAATTCCTTAAAAAGCGTACAAAAAATAAATGAGCCAACCAATTCGGACGGCAAAGCATGAGTTCGAAGATGTTTCTGGGAGAGTCAGGGTCAACCAAAGACTACATGAGGAAGTGAAAGGTCGCGTCAATTTTTTATCCCGGAGTCAACCATGATGTCACTAGGTCACCATGGACACCAAGGTCGGTCAGCATGGTTGTTGGACGAAGATTGAGTCTCACGAAGGCGCCCTATTTGCGTGGAGATTGTTAAGAATGTAGTATAAATAATTGAGTTATTGTCTAGTTTTAAGACATACTTTGTCTCATTCTAACACTTCCCTTTGTAATATTCAATCATTCTATAATGAAAATACGAGATTCTTCCGCATTCATATATATTAGGGAAAAGTGCCAAATTGGCCCCCTAAGTCAAGTGGATAGTGCAATTGGGTATCTTAAGTGAAAAAGTTTCATTCAAGTCCCCTAAACCGGTAAAATTGTTCAATTAAGTCCAATATGACTTGTTTATCAAGTTAAATCGATATGGTGCTGACACGTGTCTTTCTTATTTTATTTTTTTAAACAAATATTTTTTATTTATTAAAAATATTATTTATTATTAATTAATTAATTAAAATAATAATAATAATAATTAAAAAAAAAAAAAGAAAAAAAAAAACAGCAACTGGCCCGCGCCGAACAGCCGGTGTCTGTCTTTCTTCTTCACGACGTCTAAGGAAAACGACCATGGGCGTCTTCTAGATCTGGACGAGGGCAGCGGACAACCGGTGACTGTTTATTATTATTATTATTATTATTATTATTAGTATTATTATTATTATTATTATTATTATTTTAATTTATTTATTTATAATAAATAATATTTTTAATTTTAATAAATAAAAAAAAGTTGTTTTAAAAAATAAAATAAAAACGGCACGTGTTAACACCATATCGATTTAACCTGATAAACAAGTCATATTGGACTTAATTGAACTATTTTATCGATTTAGGGGACTTGAATTAAATTTTTTTCATTTAGGGGGTCCAATTGCACTATCTACTCGACTTAGGGGGCCAATTTAACACTTTTTCCTATATATTAAATCCTTAATTTTGTTATTTGTTTAATTAATTTAAACCCATGATTAATTTTCTCAATATATAAGGTATTTACACATATTCATCTATCCCTATATAATTCGCTAATTATTGATTGCTATTTGCTAAACAACCCTAAGAATTATATTGGTCAATTATCCAAAGCAATTAAGCAAACAAATAAAGATGAATCTAATTCCACATGAAAACAAGCATGATTAGCATTCGCTCACCATATCAAGTCAAAGACTAATGATGTTGTTTCCGCCTAAAGAGCAAACGTTAACTAGAAAAAGACTAAATGCTAACTTTTAGGTAATAAAAACATTTTTTTTTAGTAAGGTAATAAAAAAACATTTTTTAAGTATTAGTAAATAAAAAAAAAATCACAAATGATATTAATTATTATCATCTAATCTATCTAAACCTAATAAAAATTTAATAATAAAAAAGTCGTTAACTCATATTAGTACTTTTGATTTGTGTCGGTATTTTTTTATTTTTTTTGAATTACATATTCCGCTACAAATAGTTTAATATATATATCATTTATACCCGATAGAATTACTTTTACACCATTAAATTTATATTAATAAATATTAAATATTAGTATAATATCATAATTATATTTAATCATTTATCATATTTATCAAATACTATTTTTTTTCTTAATATATATACATAATATTCTCAACATAAATGAAAATAGTAAATAATTATTAATCATATCATGATTGTTAATTTGTCACCTATATTAGCAACTATTTGTCTCCCTACCAAAGACGATGGGGAAGGGATGATTTTTTTTTTTTTTAAACTAATATTTAAAATTGGTTAATATTTAACCAATACTAATGGAAAAAAAAAAAAGTTAGGTCAAATTTCCTTTTAACATTTAAGATATGCAAATTGCATTTCAATATGTTTTCATTTCCATATGTAAATACTTTACCTGATAAATAATCAATTAATAATAAAATTAATTATTAATTATCAGACCACTCTCCCTTTTCTTGCCCATGCTGTGATGCACTTCATCTCTGTCGTCCCACACGGCCACACCACTACCATAAACAACTCACACTTTCAAATACTTTATATATATATATATATATATATATATATATATATATATTATATATATATATATATATATAGCATTTGATCTTAAATAAATCACTAATTATTAATTTTAGTTGAATATTGTGACAATTTATAATTTGTGTTGAAGATCATGTATTAAATTTAGTCTTATCAATTTTGTGCCTTACACAGTGCACATTTTTGTCTTCCAATGCATATTGTTATACATTTTAGAACACATTGTTGTGTCTTACGATGCACATTATTGTAGATTGTTGGTAGTGATTTTTTTTGAGAATTTCAATTTTGGTCATATGATCTATAGACGGCTTGTTAATTTTAGCACACATGACTTTCAAAAGTGTCAATTTAGTACATTGAGTATGGGTAATTTTTGTCAATTTTGGTCACTCCGACCAAATTACCGGCCAAATTTCGCCGGAAAAAAGACAATTTTACCAGACTTCAAAAGACGATTTTGCCCTCAGATTATAGACGAAATGAAGGATTAAGTTTTTCTGGCGAAATTTGACCAGCAATTTAACCGGAGTGACCAAAATTGATAAAAATTGCATAGTCAAGGTACTAAATTAACACTTTTAAAAGTCAGGTAATGAAATTAACAAAAGCCCCTATAGTCATATGACCAAAATTGAATTTTGTTTTTTTAAAAATAAAAAAAAAAAAAAGAAGAGTTGATCTAAGACTGAGATTTAACCGCATGTTTTCACCTGCGGTCTTCACTGCACCAAAGCCTATATTACAAAAATTGGGGACCCCACCTAAACTCACAAGACCCCGCTTCTAGAGCCGTCACTGCAAAAATAAATCACGAGTTGTACAATCAATCAGCCCACCAATCAAACCTTAGTCTTCATGCGCGTACAGAGGATCCATTTCAAGACTACAAGTCAAGCAACAAACCACTACGCTAAGTCCCGAGTAGGAAATATTATTTTTATTTTATAATACAAACATCACACTAGTAACATACTCATTAAATACCACCATAAGAGCTCTAAATTAACCTCTAAGTCCCATATACTTCTTTGGGAGAAGAAAACATTGTTAAATTATACCAGCAATACAAATGAGATAGCAGCATTCAGAACAGTCAATATAGACAGAAGACAATTTTGTTCATTAAGATGAGAAAATGAAGCAATGAAGATGAAAATCTTGGAAGGAAAGCATGTTCTATGAATCCATATTTTCTGCATTTTCATCATCTTCAGATGGCCATATAACAGTTTGAAAGAGGCGCTCCCGCATCATCTCAACGTTCTCTTTGGAGATTCTTTTGTACATTTCTGCGTGATCACATCTCTACATCCCAGTAGTGGAACAAGCCAGCAGGGAAAAGTGTTTAGTTTGTGAGTTTTGTGTTTTCGAAAAATGACATCTGAAAACGAGCCGATATGATCAGCTAAATCATCAGAAGGCGGAAGGGAAGACATACCTTCATCCATATGCTATACAAGTGGAGACGCGTTATCATCACTCTTTCTGCAAGCTCCCGTCTTTCCTGCAAAACTCGGGAGTTACCAGAATTGTTCCATTTATGGTTCTATCATCTACTAGACAATATTTTAGCAATTTCAAGAAAATATGTCGAATTTTCTTGGGACGTTTGAACGAATCCAGGGAGCAAAAATCGTTTTTTTTTTTTCCCCATCATAGATCATACATAATCAACATGGGATGAAGATTCGGGGATTATTTGTTTCAAAATTCTACCTTGAAAAGTTCCATGAGAAACCCCTTTCCGGTGTTGGGCCCTTGCGTTGCAATAAAGCTGTCAAAAGAGAGAAAATAGCAAGAATCTTACAAGAACACAGATCTCGCGATCCCTTTCTGAAAGAAAGATAATTGTAGTTTTCCCGAGTAAAAAATGCTGAAACGTACTCACTTGTAGAACCACGTGTACTGCGGGGGATTCAGCTCATACAATTGGTGAAGAACGGTTCTTACAGCTTTATATGTCATCACATTCACTATCTCCTGTACAGAATAACGGATATCATGACAAATCAAATTGAAAACAACCACAAATTGCACGTAATCTGTTAACTAACTTCTCTGCTAATATGTATTCCGAAGTGACTTGATTTATTCCCCCGTCCATTCTCAAACGAAAACTATAAAGACCATTTGAATTGCTTGATGAATGATGAGTTGTGTAATGAAATTACAATATAGAAAGTCCAGTCTAGCATATATGGCAGAACAATTTCACCATTAATGGTTGCAGGTTGAAGTAAGTGAATATAGAAAGTCCAGTCCAGTCCAGTCTAGCATATAGTCCAGTCCAGTGATTGCAGGTTGAAGTAAGTGAATTTACAACCTTATACTAAAAGCAAATTTCACCATTAATGGTTCAGACTGCTAAGTTCAAACACTCCAAACACTGATCATAGTTGAAAAGACATGAACTTTAACAAAATGACAACAGGGAAAAAAAAGGGTGTGCTTACCTCTTTGACATCATTAAAGGAGTCGTCTGTCTGTCCTTTGAGCTCACCAAAAACAACAAATTTCCTGAGTTTCTGCCTCTTTCTGGAAACCCCATTTGCAGCTCTGCTGCCCAGCTTCAACTGCCGCCTTCCCTGCAAGCTTCTGCAGAAACCCAGTTCTCCTCCGCGGGCCCTGAAACAGAACCTATAGGAATCGGCGCAGTTGGGGGAGTTTATGCAGAAACGGGGGGTTGGGTGTTGGGTGTCGGCAATTGAACTTGTGGATACAATAGCTCCAACCATAATGGATTATTGCCCCGGCCGCCGGCCCCCACGATTCTTGAAATGTCTTGGGATAAAGGAAAGGGGAGGAGTAGACTACTCTCTTCAGGATTCAGATCAGGCTAAGAACACACCGGGGAAGAATCTTTCTGTTTGTGGATACGGCTTCTCAGATTCTGAATTTGCATGCTAATTTTGCTGCTTTTTTGAGGTCCACATTTTTCTTTTTTTCCAGCTAAAAATGAAAGAATTTTTTTTTCCAGTTAAATTTTGACGGAAAAGTGGCCGGAAGGACCATTTTTACAAATAAATTGTCGTGGACTAAAATTACAAGATTCAAAAGTCGTGAATCAATTCTGCCAGTGTCACTATAGTCGTGGGACCAAAAGTGCAAAAAACTCTAAATTTGGAAGTAAACCAGAGTATTTTCCAAGTACAAATTGCACTAATTAGTAATTAGGTTGAACTAAAACTACATCCACTAAGACACAAATTGAGAGTGCAAGTTAATGATAATTACAAATTACAATGAAGCAAGGTGGCACCCACCACTTGAGTTGAGTACACAGGAGGATTACAGGACAGAGGGGGCAAAACGGCGTCATTTTGTTTTTAGTAGTGGAACAAGAAAATGCACATTCCCAGTTCTAGACATGCAAACTTCTTCACATAATGGCAATCCAACTTTCAGCAATCAGTCAGCATTGTCCCACTTTTGGTCCTTCAATCTTCGGTTTTTTTTTTTTTTTTTTCTAGCAGTTAATGCCGCATTCCTGAACATCGGGCCAGTAACTCGAGTGGTGAAGGGATCGATTCGCACCATAACAAGGAGAAGATGGAGGCGAGAAGGATAGACCAGACAACGACGATGGTGGGGGTGCGGTTCTGGCGTCCCATGAGACCTTTGAGGAAGGGATAGAGGTGAACGATGACCCAGAAGGCGAAGAATAGTTTACCAAAGAGAGGTCCCCATGTCTGATAACCGCTGTTGATGGCATACGAGACCCCTGCAACGACGCCTATCAAATTTATGATGAGGAGCGTCGAGGGAGGTATCAGAAGTGTTGTCCATTTGAATAAGTAGAGTTTCTGCAAAGTCCCCGTCTTCATCGGATGCCTTGGATTGTGACGGTGAAGTTTGTGTCAATCCCGGCAAGCACTTTAAGCAGCCCTTGGACCACAGCAAACAAGTGAGCTGAGACACCACCGATAACCCAAAACTGTTCATTCCTCCACCATTCATCAATTCCAACACCACTCCACCTCATCTCTAGTATACCGGTCGCAAAGATGGAAAGGAAAAGGGATATAAACCAGATGCTGGCAATGTTACTAATCTGCAACACACAGCAGGAGAGAAAACACATAATCAGAATATTTCTGTCGAATGTAACCCTAACCCTCCCTAGTAGGGCAAATTATGCTGTGCATCCGTATGGTGCATACGGATGCAAAAACGACGTCGTTTTAATAAAACGCGCGTCTCCCTTTTAAAAAAAAAATCAGGTTCGATTCCCAGCAACAACATATGAACTAAAATTTCAGAATCGATGAACTATTAATTCCATAAATCTAATCTATGAACTAAAAATTTTTAGAATGAATGAACTAAAATTCCAGAATCTATGACTTAAAATTTTCCAGAATCGATGAACTATAATTCCAGAATCAATGAACTATAATTCCATAATCTATGAACTAAAATTCCATATATTATTTATTGAACTAAATAGATGCTGTTGCTAGGAAAATCGAACCTGAATTTTCTTTTTAAGGTGAGACTTCGTCGAGTTTTGGTTAATATTTAACGACTTCGATTTTGCAGGTCGGTGGATGCACCGTATTTATCAGTATTTGGGTTCCTCCTAGTTAGTAGGTTGCGTTGATGGGCCTTTGAAGCGCTCACCTATTGCACAATGTTACATGGGGCAGTGGGTGGTTGCATTACAGTATTAGGAGTGGTGGAGAATTGCTGTTGCGTTGATCCACATAATTGAATCTATGAGAACATATATTCTTAGTTCTCTTAATGGTTTCATCAAAGGTAAAAGAATACCGTTTCTTTCATTTGTATTTTACTTTGTCATAATTATGCTATGTGAGTTTCAATTGGGGATTCTAAGGCCATATGATTTAGGGTGAAGGCGTTTTACAAGTGTGCATTATATTTTTGTGTGCTGGAGGTGTGGGGCAGGTTTTATTAATTCTAAGACATGCTTTGTTTTGTGTCAGATATATGTTTTTCATTGATATTAAATTAATAAAGATTGAATATGACAGTATTGCAGAATAGGGGAGGAGAATTTAGAGTGTGTATAACGAACCGTGTGGTATTGATTTGAAATGAACTGTTCTCCTTGTAAGAGATACATGGTAAGCTGGAAGTGTTTATGGTAAAAATGATATGTGTGTTTTTTTGAAGTTGATTGGAAAGTATGTAGTTGGTGTTGGAGTTACATAGAGACAATATCTTCTCTAGCCATTTTTCAAACCTTCCTTATATAGCCATACCTTATTTATAGGGCAGCCTACTGAAAAGAATTTCCACAGATCCCAAAGCCCTTCGAAGCACTTGGTTCAAACGATCTGAAAGATTAATAGGAGCAGAACCTTTAAAGGCTGGCCTCCTTGGGCATGCAGTAAATTGATCTGCCAACCACGGGCATGCATTTTGAATCCTGTAAGAATATCTTCTGTGACAGAACCATAAATCCATCCTATCTGCATACATAAAATGATGATTACGAGAAAATGATCAATGAGAGTGTATGTTAAGCAACCGCAAAAGGTAAGGTTCCAAAAGCATCAATGAAACAATAATTTCTAGTCACAAGTTTGTTAGAGTATATGTATTTTGAAAGAAAAAAAAAAAAGTTGTGTTATAACAAAAAATTAGGACAAGTAATTTTCTATGCCTAGAAGTTCAAATTAGAAGATTACCTTTTTTTTCTTTTTTTCTTTTTAAAATTTTCACCCAACACACACACACACAGAGTCATCACATAACATCATTTAATAAGCTTCTAGAAGAAAGGCAAAAGAGGACCCTAGTAATTTTTTCATACCTCACTTCCCCATTCTGTTTTGTCCTCGTACCCACAACTGATAACATGAATAGCCTCCTTCAGTAGAGTCTCTGGGGTAGCAGACTGAGGAACACCACCATTTTCCATAAGTGTTTGATGCAACAAAAACAGCAGATTGACCAAATCTGTTCTCAAGTCTCATTTGAGACATCTGCAGTGATTTCTCATCATCAAATCCAGCTCCTGTTTTAAGGTAAAAAGGAAAATTTAGCACAAATCAGACAGAGTTATCTGATAGTTGAAGATTCCATGTAAATTTTCCTGTCAGGATCAGAGTATCAGATATTTCTTTTAAATATGATGTTTGCTCAAGTCTGTCCACTTTTCCATTTGCAATTAAGAATTGGTTATCCACTTTAAACTCTACAAAATATGATATTTATTCCATCTCAGGTTTTGAAACTCCAGATGATAAGTTAATGTACATCTATGATTTGATTCCTCATTCTTGACAAACTTTATCTGAACTTTGAAGCAATTGGATAATGGATATAAACAATGACTTAGCTATAGAGACTGCAAAGGCAAACAGACAATGTTATGAATGTAGGGTGTGCATTCACAATATATAACAATATAGGTCCTCAGTTTTCAAGTTTTTAGTACATATGTGCTGTGCATGCACACATATACATCCTTGCATTCAGTGAAGACGATGAAAGATATAGAACATACGTATCAAAGTGCTCTTTAGAAATATATAATCATCAAAGCACAGAGTACTACTAACTTAAAAACATACAACTCTATATCAGTCCTACAACAAGAAATAGAAGATTGTAATGAGTCATACCTTCAAACCCTCCTCAATGTCTTCCAAATTGAATACTGGCACTGTAGGATCCACATGGTTGCCATATTTCTTCTTATCTGAACCCTTCTTACTAGATTTAGAACTTTTCTTTCTTGAACCACCAAAGCAGGAAGAGAACAATCCTGGCTTCTTATTCTTCTTTGGTTTAAGAGGAGGTTCAAAACCATATAATGCTGTTCTGTTGAAGACACATCCAGTACCGACGTAAACAGGTCCTTGAATGCCATCTAAACCCCTCAAGTTTATCTGTTTTCAAAGGAGACATGATAAGTTGCATGAAATTATGGCAGAGGAGTCAATGCTGTCATGCATGTTAATATGCAGAATTAGATTGTGTAACAAGTGAGGAAAAAACGTACATCAAAGAAAACAGTATTACGATTGGCATATCGATCATTCCTATCAATACCATCAAATCTCTGTGGAAATTGAACATAGCAGACATATTTTCCAAGATTAGGATCCATCATAAAGCACATTGCTTCTCGCAACGCTTGCTGTTGTTTATGTAGTGATCACAATCAAGATTCAAAGAATGGTCCATTGGTAAGAACTGCAGAAACACGAACCTGCAAGAGAGTTTTTAGAATAAAGAGCTACAGTACACACATAAAGGAAGAAGCACCATGATAATTTCTAAATGCTTACAAGTGCATTCATAGCACCAGCTTTCTTGTGATGCTGAAATCCTGGCGTTTCTCACGAGAAACATAGACTAGCCGGGGCAGCTCATTACCATCAGTGTCAAGCCCTCCACTTTGACCCAAGAAAACCTAATGAAGTAATTAACAAGGTTTAGTTCTGAAAGAAAGTGACTGCCTTTCGGTAGCTATAAAATATAGCAATCTATTAAATAACTCAATCAACTAGTATCATTACAGAAAAAACACCATAAAAACAATAGACATTTATCATTTTATTGTTTCACATACATTTTTAAAGTATGGAACTAGTAAATTACCTGAATCATTCCTGGATGATCCCGGGTGTTATTTCCAGGCCATGGAGTACCATCTTGCATGATCCATCCTTCTTCAGGCACTTTTTGAGCCTTTGCAACAAGGGCATTAACACGTATCTTGAACTCTTCATTATTCTCTCTGTAGAAGAAGAATGTAGAGATGCGTAAAGCCATGGATTTACATAAAACAGAAGACATAATCTGCTGTAAGAGAAAAGCACCTTCATAGCCCTACGATCTTTAACAAAGGATGGCTGAACTTTATCCTTCAAGTAGTCAATCTTTTGAGCAAAGTACCATTCTGGAGCTCTTGGCTCAATACTGTACTTCTTAGAGAAAGGAACCCACTTCCTTGCAAATTCAGCTGTTTCTGATAAAGCTTCAAAAGTCAGCATTGCAGCACCATCATCAGACACATAGCATGAGACCTTATCAATGGGATAATCAACCGCAAGAATTGATAGGACTGTATTCGCGGTAACAAGAGGAGGCTCCTTTAGAGGGTCAACAGTACTGACAAATATATCAACAGCAGCCAATTGTGATGGCTCACCTTCTCGATCATATCTGTTCATGCAAATTGTAATTTGGGCTTTTAAACCCAAGTAGCAAAATGCAAAGTAATTGAAAAAACTGAAAAAGAAGGATATCTTACCTAAGAGCAAGTCTATCAAGATATGTTTCACGGTTTACTGGCAGCCACTTAGGAAACTGATCCAGAATCCATGATATTCGCAAACCAAATCTCACAAATGACAGATAACAACCACAGAGGATATGCATTAGTCACTGGGTTTGTAATACGATAATGCAAGAAAATGCATAGAATAACAAGCCGCAGGACAATAACCATTCTATATGGATTTATCCTGGATGATGGAATTGAAACCTTCCTTGAAAGAGGCTGCCGAGCCTCGTCATTCCTGTTCCATGAATGGTTACAGAAGTGACGTCAATATCTGAAGCTATATTTGAGCTAGTGAAGCTAAAAATGCAGCAAATGCTAATACTATTATATTTAAAAGGGTATGATTTGAAACCAAGGAACAATTTTAATGTCTATAACAGCTGTAATCATGGCAACAATGACTCCAAACTTGATACCTACCAGAAGAAGCACACAAATTTACCAAACTTTTAGGCAGAGAAAAGAACTCACAGCAAAGAATCATCCACTAAAATGTCTGTGCTGGCATCAATATCTCCACCTCCTCTTTCAGAAGGAGGATGGCTAGTAGTCATTGGTATTACATTCTTCTCCTGTTTCATCTTCCAACCATCAACTCTTTCTTTCCATGCAACATTGCCCAGCCCAAGAGATCCAAACTCCCTCACTGGATCCACAACCCTAGTATTTGGCTGCACCATCAGAATTTTAATTAAATTTCAAAAAGGGGCTGATTGCATTTATATTTCAGGGCACTGATATACAAGAAGTCAAGAAAATTACGTGATTGGTTTGCATCAATTGAATAAGTTAGTGGGTGAATATGCTTTGTACCAACGCCAGGACCAGGAGAAGCCATTGAAAGACGTCCAGGTGATGCTGCAGACAGTTCTCCTGAAACCTAAAGGCAAAAAAAAAGTTGAATTTATTTGCTGCTCATTACATGCAATGCAACAAATGTCAGAAGCAAGAAAATAGTAACTATACATCAGTTCCATTTGTGAGCAAAGGTATGTTGTTATGAGACACCTCCTTGTCATATTTGGGACCCCCAGTTTCTTCACGTCCAAAGGTCATATGCCAGCTCAACATACGCTCCGCAATCTTCTGCTTCTCATTATTTTCAGAAGAGTAACGAAGACCGTTGGTATCATCATGAGCATCAACATCCTCCACTTCTTCATTATGAATTGCAGGACTTCCTGTAACAAACAAACAGACTGATAAGTCACATCCTAATAAAGAGAATTTAGGTCTTCATCTCATAGAGTGCTAATGAAACCTTCAACAGATTACTGTAGACTGTAGCATAACAATTAATTGATTCACAAGTAAAAATATCAAGGGGGGGGGGCGGGGGGGGAATTAATTCCAACGTTAACAGAAGAACTCTATATTTTTCATATATCTCCATACTAAGGAATATACATATTTATACAAGGATCGGAACCTAATCCCTAATATCATGCGAAATATATTCCTACAATTTATAATGTCTAACAACAACTAAACGTATCAAATAAAGCAACAATAATTATCATATCACATTCGAAGTTGTCCAGAATTTCAAAGTTCCTTAATAAATATGATTAAAACATCTGCATTGAGTTATTTTATTAAATAAATCAATACATGAAAATGACTATGCACTTACATAAACAATTAAAAATTGGAATATATTTTTCTTGGTATATGTTGACACTCGCATTATCCAATTACTGGCTTCAGTAACATATGCCCTGCAGAATTTTGAATAAATACACTGAGACTACGCAACATTACCTTTTATGTCTCCTTGTATCTAGTTTTGCATTGGGGACATGGACTGATTCCCATCCTTCCTTTCATATTCATAGCATGCCCTGCACACAGGAAAGGCACAGACATGGCAAGCAACAAATAGCTCACCATCCACAGTTGTACCAACACCATCACCACAAATCTGGCAGACCTGATCACCCAAGGTCTTTAAGGATTTCCCCTGCATTACCGATTACAAGTGTTTGAAAATTTTCATACCACTAATCAAGTATATGACTTATGCATACATACAAAATTCCCATCCATAAGAGAAACCAGACTCAGGGTTATGAATATCTCCCCAACCTATGTTAGACAGAGCACTCCTACACTATAGCTACAAATTCATAGACCAATTGTTGATTATAGTTACATTATTAGTTTATCAATACACAATGCATTGCAAATGGTCTAGACAAATTGCCTTCCTACAATACAAAAGGCAAGCAACTTTCATTGTAGAACAAATAAATTAGCCCCGTGGGGAAATGTCTCATTAAATAGTAACCTTGGTATCAGCTTCAGAATCCATTGTCACTTTGTCTTGAGTCATAAAATGGAATGCTATGTGGAGTATCAACCTTCTTGGATGTGCTACAGACCATCAAGGCCCACACTCTTGAAAACAGAATCTTTCCTCTCAGTCTTCCACTGCAAAAGCAACCAAACAGCAATTACATATCATATCACCAATTCCCATAATCATCAATATTCACATTTCCTCAAGAAAACTCAAATTTAAAAGAAGTTGAAGTAAACAGCCAGTGAAGCCCAGCAAACTAGCTCCGGCAAAGGCAAGAAGTCATTTTGCTAAAACACTTCCATTTAATTTTCTCTTCCAACGCTTCTGAAGAACTAAATAACGTAAAACTCACCAAATATTTTCAGTTACAACTCACTAAATTGCGTACCTCGAGGTCCGAGCGGTTATCCCAAACCCTTCACAAAAATTATTCTAGACCCAGCTCAACTCTCCACCAAATCTTCCCTCAAATCCTTCAATTCAGTACATAAACCCACAAGATTGAACGCAATGCAGCACAAAATCAACTCCAGCAAGAAGCAATAGATGAAATGTCACCACAACTTCTCACTGTCTTTCACTATCTCTCTCTGTCTCTCCCTCTGTCTCTACTCTCTCCTCCTTTTCCGTGTATATATATATAACTAGACAGTTCATATACAGCTGGAAATAGAAATAGAAATATAATTATATTATATCATTTATGTAATTTTATAATGAAGACAATTGATTTATTTTTTTTTACATTTTAAAAATGTAATGTATGTGAAGGAAAGTTTGGCGTAGCAGAGGCGAAAGAGACGCGGAGCTTACGAGTGAACGGATGAGTGAGCGAGTCAGCTTGAGTCCACAGGACGGTTTGGGATGCCACCTGTTTCGGGGCTTTAGAGAGAGAAAGCTTTTGACTTTTTACTCTCTTGTTAAAATGGCGACGGAAGTGAGAAACCAGTAACACAAGAAATAGGGACTGAGCTTTATCCTATAATTTTCATTTTCATTTTTTTTGTTATATTCCATATAGAAAAGTTGCATTTTTAGTCCTTCAGTTATACCGTAATACAAACTTAATCCATGAATTATATACGTGAGTACGGACCATCTTCTTTTTTTTTTTTCTTTTTTGGTTAAATGGAGGATAACCTTAGGCTAACACACCCTACACAGTGGTGACCACACCACGCGTGACGAGAATTTTCATCATATTTTTTTTCGATAATATCCAACAACCAGAAGGGAGAAAGTGCATGGTCATTTCAATGACTTACTTGGAGAGCACCAATGGTGGCGAGATGATCCGCAACATTGTATGTTCGCACCAAATAACTTTAAATTCAACCCTTGAGAATTTTCCTCGCCACTATTTCACTTCCTTAATGATCTCATGTATTGGCCCTCTAAACGTGTTTTGCTCATTAGTCCATTTGAACATGTCCTAAGCATCAAGTTAGACCTCAATATTTCAGATTCCTTTGCTTCAAGTCCACTGGAGTCCTTTTGTAATTGAATGCCCTCCAATTCAGCCACACACTGAGTATGTGTCTTAGACGAGAAACTACATCGCCAATTTCCATTGTTGTTTCACAGAATCCAACAAACCCTGAAACATTAATGTAGGCTAATTTAGTCATTTAATGACTAAAACAGTCATACATGCATAACTTAAAAGTTACATATAGTCACACAGGTAACTCATATACTAGGTTTATACCATAGGTATAACTGAAAGACTTAAATATAATTTTCTTATTAATATATATATTATAGTTTAGGCCAAAATAATTCTAAGCTCATACGTATTCTCAAGAATTATGTTATATAACTTCTCAAATCAGTCAAAATTTCTCAATAATTCTTAGTTTTTGTCTTTTTGATATGATTCGACCACCACACTACTACTAAAGCTAGATGTTAGAATGATAGATCAAACCAATTAAACTAATTCGCCAAATAATTTTTCATTTTCTTTCCGTGTCTGGAAATTGATTTTCGTAATTTTTTTAAAATTAAGGGTGGGCTAGTAACTTTATAAAATTAAAGGGACAAAGGAAATAAAATATTTCATCAGGAAGATATATTTAGGGCTTTCGAAATTCGAAATTCGAAATAGTTAGGGCTTTCGGCTTCAGGACGAATTGGGGAAAATGGCTTCTTTTAGATCTATCAGGCAGGCTATCTACGATAGAGAAGCCAGGAAACAGTACGTCTCACTTTCTATACATATACATACATTTTATGGCTTTGCTTTTCTGTGTCTATCTATATCTATATCAGCATATATGTTTCTGTCTTTCTGATATGTATTATCTAATATATGCTATTATCAAGATGAGGATTATATATATGCTAAAAACGTGGATGATAATGTGTTCTGTAGTGCAGGCAGTACCAAGCTCACATACAAGGCCTCAATGCGTATGATCGCCCAAGAAATTCCTCAGTGATTATGGTTATCTTCTTTCTGTCTCTTAAATTATCTATAGGAATAGGATTTGTACTTCTAATTCCAGTTTGTTGCTGATTAGATGATTTTGTTGCTATGTTCTTGTATGGGAGTGATGAGTACTGGTGTTTGGTTAGCATTCTTTTGGGCTCAAAGACAATTTTTTATTTTATACTGTTGGTGGTGGTGATCAACATGGAAATGAGACCACTTATTCTTTTCTAATCTTGTAATGTGAATACAGAGCATTTTTTTTTTTTGGGTGCCTTGTTGGATACCAGGGATGCATGCAGCATGCAAATGGTTATATTTGTTTTGTCCTGGTGTCCTACATCATTTGGGTGATTCTAAGTCCCCTTCTTTCGTATTCTTCACTGTGGGAAGGAAGGCTACGATAACCCTACACATTTTATTTTAGTTTGTGTCTAAAAAATATCCCCAGTGAATAGTCTTTATTTATTTCCTAAATTTTGCTTTATTATTATTATTATTATTATTATTATTATTATTATTATTATTATTATTATTATTATTTGGATAGGTTCTTGGCATAACTAATGAGTTGATATATCTTTATTAAGGTCAATGGAAAATTTTACATAAGTTCATGCAATGTGATCTTTCTATCTTGGTGTTTCAGTGAAGTACACTTATTCATTTAAGTATAATGATTGGACAGAAAGGGTACATGCAAGTAGTGAGATTTGTATTTGTTAAATCCTGATGTCCTACATCATATGAATAATGAACAGTCTCCCTCTTTAAAGTGGAAAGGGAGGCTACAATTACTCGTACATCTTAAGGACCTGTTATATTACCCTGTTGGCATTTCCTGCAGTATAATATACATGTCTTTTTTATCTGGCCATAGTTCTCACTTCTCGTATACGTGGAATTGTGGCTATTTTTCTCAAGAATGTTGGACATTCTCTTAGACAATCTTATCATCGTTTGCAGTTGCCTATTATGGGAAGGACAGATCAAACACAAGAAGTTTTGCCTGTTAAAACAGATCAAGACACACTTAGAGAGGGATATCGGTATGTCATGTTAAAGTCTATTTCCAAATTAAAAATTTGAAAAGAAAATAATTATAGTCTCCGATCATCATTGTTCTTTTAATTTTTAATGTTTATCTGAAGGAGTTTGTGATCGTAAATCCTTTTGGTTATCTAACCTAAAGAATTTCGTTTCACCCTTAAAATCTCTTTGCTCACCATCTTGGGATATTTGTTTGATCTCTTAACTTGCGCTCTCTTTCTGTCATTAAGGTTTATACGAACTGAGGAAGATGAATGAATCCATCTTGGGAACAAAGGCTAGTGAAACGCTACTATGACAAGCTTTTTAAGGAGTATCCTTTTGGAAATCTGTTTTAACAAAATTTATTGTTATGAAGTCATGTTTGGAAGCCACTCTATCTGCATTCATGGATTAGTGATTAGATGCCCTACTATGCTTTTGATTATCCATGTATGTAGAAAAAAAAAAAAATTTGTCTGTTTTTATTCTTCATCGAGTGTCAGGTTTATACTGCATCTTTTGGTTACTGTATGATTTCTTTAACCCTTCAAAGATATTGCATAGCTGATATGACACACTACAAGAGTGCAAGGTATATATCCATTTCAAGGAAATTGGAACTTAAATTTTTAGCACAATATTAAATTTGTTTAAAGAAAACAGTGACCTTTAGTTTCTTATCACTGTAGTTTCTCTTGCATAATCCACTTCTGTTCCTATGAAGTTGTATGGCATTAAATGCATTGCTTTTCCATTTTTTAGATTGGTCTAAGATGGAGGACTGAAAAGGAAGTAATATCTGGGAAAGGTAAACTTCCATTATATTATTTAATTTTTGTTATCTTATTATCAAATAATTCGTGGCAAGTAGCTTGAGCTTGACACGCCTAAACACTTAACATCTTAACATATGATTTTTCACTGTTTTTGGTGCCTAAATTTTGCAGTACATCATGATTCCTTTATCCCTGTTTTTATGTTTGTGCTGAATTACAATGGTTTTGACATGAGTTGTCTTAATAATTGCAGAGTCCTTTATGATTGAGTCAAAGATAGTCATTAAGTTCCCTTGATTTCAGGACAGTTCATATGCGGTAATAAACATTGCAACGAAAAAGATGGTCTAGCAAGCTATGAGGTAAGTTACGCGTGCAAGTCATAAATGAACCAATTTATCATCTTCCATTATTCTCTATTACTTAACAACAACTTCTCTGTTCTTTTCTTGTTGAAGCTTATGTATCTAAGCACTTTATTTGGTGAAATACCTAATAGTTTTCTCTTTCAGGTGAATTTCTCATATGTTGAAGCAGGGGAAAACAAACAGGCCCTGGTGAAGTTGGTGACATGTCAGAGGTGATGCCTTCTGCATGCTACTTTTTCCCCATTTTTAATAATCTTATGAAGACTTCTTTTTTTTTTTTTTTTAATTTTTTTTAATTTTTTTATAGCTTCAAAGTATCTATAGCTAACCAAATTTTCCTTCATTTTGTTGCAGATGTGCTGAGAAGCTTCTCTATAAGAAGCGTAAAGAGGAGCAACTGAAAGAAAAACAACGAAGGAAAAGGTGCTAATTTTTTCGCCACCACCACTCTATTGCCGAAAAATCCCCCACACAGAACTGACATTTTATGATTTTAACTCTTTCCAGGGAAAGATCTGAAAGCGACGATCAGGAAGACGACGAGCATGACAGAAGGAGAGAACGAAAAAAAGGTTTGATTTTTTAAGCACTGTTTAGTCATTGGTTCACTATTTTTCCATCATTCTGCTATGCACCAAGTTACGTAAACCATGTCCCATTCACACAACATACAAACCGTCAAGGGTTTGCAACCTTGTTACTTATACACTTATTCCTTTACAGGATCAAAAGCTTCAACATCAGCCGAGGATCGCGATAAAACAGACGAGGATGATGAGAATTTTGACAAGTATCTCGAGGGAATGTTTCCTTGAAACGGTCTGCTAGTGCTGAATGAATGCATTGATGTCTCTAAATGCTCTGTATAAACCACTATATATCTTGTATTATTACAACCCACATTTCCACTCAGTCAAAAGTGGTAAATGAAAAATGGTAGCATATATTGTACTCCAGATTAATCAATACCTAAATTTAAAGAAAAATGAAGCACAAGCTTTTTGGTAAAGATAGAGATGAGTGGTTATTTTATTTTGCTTTTGGTTCACCAAGGAAGTAACTGTGACTTTTACAGTTTTACTCTTGCTTTATTCTTTACAAAATCTTGGTAAAAATAGGTAAATAGCCATATGATTATGTTGGCTTCATTTCTTTACCCTTTTTAAAAAATAATTTGTTGAAATGGTCAAATCCAAAGTGTTACTTTATTGATTGAGTATAAGATTGGAGTGATATTGTGGTTTTGACGATTTCTAGAAGAAAGAGATGGAAGTAGACCACTTCAAACGGGGCAAAGATGAAAGCTCACACTTTATTAGTTTTTTCTTTGGGATTTTTTTTAGATGAAGGAATCTGCAATCCCTATTTGAGAGTATGTATTGCGTAATAGTCTGCAAATTACATACTCTTGTGTAATCTGCAAATCATATAGAAGAGGTATGTTACACTAAAGAAGACTGTGTATCGTGGACTCGATTTATAGATATTGATGAAGGAAGACCTTGTGTTATAAACTTGACCGAAAAAATATTGAAAACAAAAAACTGAATTAATGAATTTCATGTAAAAAAATTATGTTATACTAACATGAGGTGTTGAGTGGAAGGGACTCATCCATCCTTAATCAAAAGGTCAGATTCGAGAGCAAAATATATAATATAAATAATATAATATATATATATATAGTATATATATATATATATATTATAGTATAGCTATAATATATATATATGTTATACTAAAATTTGGTGACCTATTGTCTTACATGTGACACGTTTTTTAGGTGCATTTTTTGTCTTTTCAAGTAAAAGTTAATTCCATGTTTATTTATTTGTTAAAAGTGTGCGTTAATTTCACTATTAGCTTCTCAATTAATATGACAAATGCTACATCTTTTTTTTTTTTTTTTTTTTTTGAATGCGACAAATGCTACATCTAGTTTTACTATTTTTATTTTGCATTGTTACATTGTTGACTTTTATATATTTGTCATAATTAGTACGGAGTAATGTCACTTCAATCTCTATTCTCCGTAAGATTAAATCCCTAATTCTGATCAAATATTTGGAATGATATAAATTATAATGACTTAATGAATTAGACAATGTCAAATGTCAATGTATACAAATGAATCTGTTCACTTTAGACATAATCCTCACATTGTCGTTGTCGAGATTTAAACTTAGATTTCTTTTCTTCTTCTAAAACTGCCTACTTGAACCAGTGAGTTAAGCCCGAACGAACTTCAATCTCTATGATACACATTAAGCAAATCTTGAGCAGACTAAGTGCATTAATTTAGTAAATGAAAAGTCTCATTTAAAATTTACTTACAAGATGAAATTAAGGATTTTATTTCTGTCACAAATGTTTAGAATTCGGGTTAATTTTTTATACACAAAAATGTATTTTGATGTTAAATTTTGAAACTAAATTGATTCCAGCTCACGTACCGCTTTAATGGGCGAACAGCCCAACCCTTGGAACATACTACAGCCCCCAGGTGGCGAAGAGCCGACATCGAGGTGCCAAACCTTCCCGTCGATGTGAGCTCTTGGGGAAGATCAGCCTGTTATCCCTAGAGTAACTTTTATCCGTTGAGCGACGGCCCTTTCACTCGGCACCGTCGGATCACTAAGGCCGACTTTCGTCAATTTAATTTATTATACGCCTAATAATGGGTTCATGAAATCCAAAAATTGACTTGTATGAGCAGCTCAATTGGTCATAGAGATGAAAAGTTGGAAGAATGATCAGGGATCGAGTCCTACCAACAACAGTGAATTTACATCCTCAGATCGGGAGTGTGGGGACCCCCTTAGGGTTAGAGTTTAACTTTTTAGAAGAAAAAATTCGAGAAACCCAAATTATCTAAAAAAACAATGTTGACCCACTGCCTATATGTCACTCTCCGCGAACATAGGGCTTGGTCGTCCTTCCTATGCATATAGTTTGGTTTTGTTTTTTGCCCACAAAGAAATCTCCTTTTGGTGGTTCAAATTGTGGGCTATATGTTTTGGTATATGTCAATATTTGGGTTTAAAAGTTGTTTTAATTTGTAGTGCTCAAATTGGGAAAGAACGTAACTAAAACAAAGCATAGTCCTTATTTATATATTAAAAAAAAAAAAAAAAACCAAAGCATAGTCCATTCTATGCAAATTTAGTTTCTTTTTACTTGGAAATTATATTATATATGAAGGTTTTTTTTTTTTTTTTAATGTACGAAACAGTTACGAGATTTTAAAATAAATTATTACACATAAAATTTAAAATATATAGAGTAATATATTTTCACAAAACTAAAAATTATAGTTACAAAGATGATCAATTAAGATCCGAAATGAATAGTCATACTCAAGTTGAGAATGAAAATGTGATATTTCCTTATACTATAGTTTGTTAGGGTTTAAGTGAAGCCATCATATTTTGTATTACCGGGAAATTTTTTTATTAAAAATTGAATAAGAATTTTCAACACTCAATTCGCACATATTGTATACAATCATTCTATAGCCTTCATTCTAATTATCAACTTTAAGAACCTACTTAGATTTATAAATCCAAATCTTGTTCACAATATGCAAATACAAGTATAGTATGAACAAAAAAAAAAAATTCTTTAAATTTAGACAACTGACTGCGACAGTGTGAGGGTTCAACTATGATGATAAAAAGTATGAATTGGATCCCTTGTGAACACACGAAAAATTAAGTCTGATCGGTAGCTTGATTACGTGACTTGTAATTTACCACGGTGACTCTTCGAGTCATGGGACTTAAAATTAATGCAATTAAATTCCCAAGTATTATTGTTTTTTTTTTAACAAAAAGTAATTATGGAGAAAACACGGGGGCTGGTTGGGAATTTGATATACATCCGACAATGGTAATCACAAGGTTAATCAACTCAATTAAGTCATCTGGAAGCTTTTTTCCTTAACAGAGACATGAGAGCGACTTTTGCGTGAACCTTAATAAATCCAAAAAAATAAAAAATAAAAAAAAATCACGTAATCCGATTCATCTCTCTCTCTCTCTCTCTCTCTCTCTCTCTCTCTCTCTCTCTCATACATAATATAGTGAATTAGTGTTGTCATCAGTTTTAGTTTGCATAGACAAATGGGATTCCGTGAGCTCTGAAAAATCTTTCAAGGGCATCAAAAAAGGAGGGTTCTTTCACTGCTCTTATCCCCACATGAAAGGGTAAGTCTCTTTGGACATATATATAAAATTCCTTTCTTTTTTTGCTGAATTTGGAATTATTGGATACCCAATTGGGATTTTGTGATTGGGTATTCTTCATTCTCTCATTTGTAACCTATTTTCTTGAGGTTTAATTGGTTTACAACAATAGCCCAAGACAAAAAGAGATGACAGATGTTTAATCAATATATGCAGATTGAACACAGTTATTGGTGTTTTGCTTTAATTTTAGTAAATCTGTTCTTCATTTGTATGCTTTAGTATTTATCTTATATTCAACGTTTGAGAAAGTTCATCTGCAATTTGCAAAAGGATGTATATATCGTTTAGTTTATGGACTTAATTTAGGGTTTTTAATGATTCAATCTGTATACTATTGTGTTTTTTAAGGTTCTGGTCAGTATTGTTCACTTATGGATTGTAAGCCATTGATTCTTAGTCTCTGAATCTCCCAAGTGAGAAAGGGATATTCTCCAGAAACTGATTACTGGAGTATTCTGGGATTTCTGGCATTTTTGTACAGTTTTCTGTCTTTTGTTTTTCTTGTCGAGATTAATAAATGATTTTGTAATGTTTTTTGAAGTAATCTAGGCCTTAATGAATCTGGGTTGTCAGCTCTCCAAGGTTTTAATTTGTTCGTTTTGCAGCTTGCACTGTAAATTTTGTGATTAGATCGTTCGAGAGTCTCTTTGTTGTGCCTGCTATCCCTTATAGACTGAACTACCGAGCATATTATAATCAACGGTCTACATGCAACCTTGGTGGCGTGGTTTTGGTGACAATGGTATGCCTACCTTCGGGCAAGAAACGAACGGGTCGATTTCCTTTGAAACAAACGAGTCACAGGGAAATGGCGAAGGGGGTGGTAACAAAGAAAAAGAAACGAATTCGACTGCACAATCTGGTACTTTCGCCAATTGCAGTATGCTCTACTTTCTTTCTCGCTTTCCATATTTCGTTAAGGGTGTTATGAGCTTCAGTTTCCATGTCTAATGGTGGTCTTTCTAGGATCGAATGAAAGTAATAGTCAAGACGAGCAGCACCTCAAACATGGTCCTTCTTCGATCCCCGCTGTTATGAGTGAGCAGCTTGGGGCGAATTCCCAAATGGAACTCGTGGGTCATTCGATTGTAAGTTATCCTTTCAAAGTTACAGAGTATCTATCTTTCGGAGTTTATTAACGTGTTTTTTTTGCAGATGTTGGCATCATACCCGTATGCAGACCCGCAATATGGGGGAATGTTTAGCTACTGCTCACCGGTAAGCACAAACCCTTCTTCCCATCTTCGGTCTCTAGACATCCATTGTCTTTGGCTTTTCGTGCTTTGTGCTGTCCGGTAGATGTGTTTTCCTTCCGATTTCTTTGAAATAATATAATGAAAGATAACTTATTATGGGAGTTTTTCGCCACTTTTAGTCCCGCGACTATTGGATCATTTTTACATTGATCCCCCGCTATTAGTGTTTCCACATTTGGTCCCATGACTTCTAAAACCTTGCCACATTTGGTCCTCTGGCCTAATTTATAGTCACCCATACCAAATTCGTATCTCTGCATAATAGTCAAGGGACTTATCTTAAAGAACAAAGTTGCCATTTCCTATGACATTTTTCAACTAAAAAATTTGGTCACTGGTGACCAGAAATTAGGCCGGAGAACCAAATGTGGCAAGGGTTTAAAAGTCGTGGGACCAAAGGTGTAAAAATTAATAGTCGGGGACTAAATGTGAAAATTATTCAATAATCATGGGACCAAAAGTAGAAATAACTTTGTATTACGGCATTCACAAGCCCGATATATTGTTATGATGGCAATCATTAGAAGTTGTTTAATTCAAACTTTTTTCTTTCTTTCTTTTTGTTTACATATATGACTATATAAGTAGAAATACCTCGTGAATGTCGGAAAATGCTCATCTATCAAGCATTGACAAATAGACTAGTCTAGATTTTCGAGTATTTTTGATGAGTTATTGATCTAATCTAGTGTATGAACTATGAAGTGCAATTTACTTTACTCTTTCGTATATCTAGTGGACGAATCACCCGCACATTTATTTACTGCATGTTTTCAGGTACAATCTCACCTGTTTGGACTTCATCACGCTAGAATGCCTTTGCCTCTTGAAATGGAGGAGGAGCCTGTCTACGTCAACGCAAAACAATATAACGGGATTTTAAGGCGAAGGCGGGTTAGAGCTAAAGCAGAACTTGAAAAGAAAGCCATTAAAGCGGAACGGGTAAAAATCTAAACGCGTAACTTTCTACTTTAATTTATAACTGCTTGTGGTAGTAGACTAGTAGCATTGCTTAAATTCGGTGATTTTCACTATGTTTACCTCTTTGTTATCACCGTAACTTGTGGGTTGTCTTTTTTTTATCTAACAAACAGCCATATCTTCATGAATCTCGCCATCAACATGCACTGAGGAGGGAAAGGGGGTCGGGGGGGCGATTTCTCAATACAAAAAAGCTAAATGATGATATGAATTCGAAAACAGACGAGCATACGCAATCTGGTGCAACTAACTCGGGCCACTCGTCGGGTTCAGAGCATTTTACAGAGTCGAGCGGGAATGAAGAGGGAGTTTTCGTACGGTCACCAAAACTGGAGCTTTATGGGAAACCAGGCGCCACCCAGCAATTGAAAAGTCGTTCCGGTGTAATGGGAGGAGGGAAGGACTCTGGGCGACGAAAGACAATCCACCCCTTCTTAGACTGGAGACGACTTCCCTCTGGCAATTCATTCTTGGCTTGGTTTACCTAAGATGGGTAGAAACGAATAGACTCGGGCTGTGTCGATCAGCCATCTGTTTCTATTGCTTCTTCCCGCCGTTGTAGATATATGCTCTGATATATAGAGTGATAAGTTGTAGTGTGATTATTTTGTGGTTGCTTACCAGAAAAAAAAGATAGTGGTGTTGAACTTGTAGACAGCAAACCAAACTGTGTCAAAACTTGTGGTTCATTTGAGGATGTGTTTGTGAATCTTGTGATTCTTGTTCTTGTTTTTGATTCCATGTCTTCACAATCATTTACGGTGCAGGCTGATAATGTACTTTCAGAATACACCAAATACAATGTACTTTTAATATATTAAAAATTACATTGTATTCAGAAAAAAAATATTTATTTGAGTACTAAAAATAAGCTAAAAATACTAAAATAGATATTATTTGGATCGATTATTTACTCTAGTAATAAAATGATGAATAATTAAAAATATACAATATAACATTGAAAAACAAAAGATAAGACAAATGTTGATAAGAGATTAAAGAGGAATTTCAATTTTGGTCATATGACTATAGGAGCTTTGTTAATTTCAAGCACCCGACTTTCAAAAGTGTCAATTTAGTAACTTGACTATGCAATTTTTATAAATTTTGATCATTCCGGTTAAATTGGCGGCTCAAATTTCGCCGAAAAAACTTAATCCCTTCATTTAGGTTATAATTTGGAGGGCAAATATCGTCTTTTGAATTCTGGGTAAAATCGTATTTTTTTTCGGTGAAATTTGGCCGGTAATTTGGATCGGAAAGTGACCAAAAGTTGACAAAAAATTACATACTCAAGGTACTAAATTGACACTTTTTGAAAAATCAGGTGCTAAAATTAACCAAAATCTCTATAGTCATATTACCAAAATTGAAATTTTCTCGAAGATAAATAAGATAGGGGTTACATTAGTAATTTTAAGGAATCAATTATAAGAAAGTTTTGTGCCTTAGTATAAATAAATTGAAACATAGGGCAGAAATCGGAAAAAGGAAAAAGGTATATATACTGTCGGGGGATTAGGGTTCATATGAAGCAACGCAGCCCCATTTAAACAACGCTTCTTTCTCCATCTTGGATATTGTGTATTTGTGGGTGAATCGAGAATTGCCCTAATTTGTATTTGAACCATTGTTTTTTTGGAATAGATCTGTTGTTTAATGATTGTCTGAAGAGATTTCGTGTTCCTTATTTTTATCGAGTTTTCTAAGATTGGTTTGGTGTTGTTGGCTTTGTTTCTTATTGTGATTTCTTATATCCCTTTGATGAAACATTTAGTAATCTGAACATTTGCATCAATGGTGCGGTGCTCCTCTTGGTTGCAAGAGGTCGAGGGACCAAGGCTTCTTTGCCAGGTTGATATCAGGCTTTCTGAGGGATACATACTCTTCTTTCTTCTCTCTAAAATTTTGTTTGTAGAGCTATATATATATATATATATATATATATATTATATATATATTATATATATATGTTAGCATATAATATTAATGTGCAATTCAACTACCAACTTAGACTTTTAGTTGAGATGGAGCACATGCTTCAATTTGTATCAGACCAGACCAAAGGTCATCGGTTCAAATCTCTATGTTGCTTGAGGGGACCATGTGCAATCCAACTATCAGCTGAGTATATGCTTCAGTTATATATATGACAATTGTTCATTTTTTTCAACCCACCGAATCAATAAACCTTGACATATGAAAAGCCATTTTTAACATCAATATTCATAGTTTTTAAGTCATAGAATCTTAAGATTTGGTTTGTTTCCAAGGATAATGTTGGTGATATTGTTATTCATAACCACTATTATTTAGTCAAACAAGCTTGGTTTGGAAGTTGCATATGTGTTCCTTTACAATGAGCATTTCATATACAGAAATAGATACCAATATAGCAGTCACTGCAGCTGAACTGAGTAGCTGACAAATTTATAGTTAACAAGAAAAGTTTCTCTTGCCCAACCACTTCTATGCTTGCTTTAACTAGATTGAGTGATCTCAAATTTCTGCTTGAGTTTGAAGTTGTTCCTGTGCAGAAGAGCATGAACCCAAACTATGAGGCTATGAAGCTTAAAGTTGAAAGGAAAAAGACCCAAGTCTTGTTTGGATTCTAATAATTGAAGTGTTGCAATAGACATAATAAAATGCATACCTCAGTCACAAAGAAGGCATGGAATCCATATGGAACTCTTTTAGGTAAATCAACCACGGCAACAGGATCAACTGACATTGTTTTCGCATCAATTACATTCACTGCTGATTTTCTGTGGAAGTTATCAGAGAATGAATTTGTTAAGATGGTAATAATTTAAGTTACTTGTTAATATACATGTAAAAGACAGACAAAATACTAAGTCTTAAGACCATCTAGGCAATGTAAAGGTGAGGTGGAGGTACCCGGTGTTCTCATCATGTACAAAGAATATCAAGTAGCCATCATCCTCTTCACAAGCGGTACCTTGCTGACGGGGAACAAAGATAGCTTCAGAACCAAATCTGCCAGGTCCTAGGTCAAAGATGCCTTGAACATTTCCTCCAACTTCAAGCTGTGTTTTTCCAGTCTGTGGTTCAGCATGCAAATCAAATTTGACGATCCCCTTGACCTTTGCAATGCTGTTTAATATGGTCCCAAATACATATCTTTGTTTCCTGAACATATTATTATGTTAATGGAAGAGCTCTTCACATACACACTAATTAGGTTGCCCAAGGTGAAGCTTAGATGAAGTAGAATGAATAAGGTAATTCATTACCCAGTATCTTAAAGTTTTTGTTACCTAAGCAGTAATGATCTATGTAAATGAATTGTAGATTGATTACAACTCACCTGCCAGTGTAATTCTCATTCACCCGTGGAAAATCAACAGCAGACTCGGATAATTTCTTCTGTGTTGCTAGATAGCTTTTCATGTTAAATCTCATTTCATACCTGACAAAATATAAACAGGGTCATTCCTTAGTACCCATTCAAAGATATAAATGAGTTCACAAGATGTTAGAAATCCTACAGCTCGTTTGCAAAATTCTCAAGAGCTTCTTCGGCAGTTCCATTAACCATGTCTAGATCTAGATTCTCAAGGCGGCATGTGATCAAAACAATTTCATCTCCCTCCTCCCATGCATTGGCTAACAAGGAGTCAGAAAAGAAAGGAAGGTAAGTACAGCACTAAGAAAGGAAGAAAGATTGAAGCACTGATAACACTTCTGGATCTTTCATGCGGTCATGCCTAATACAGAATGAAAATTGCAGATTAGTATGGAGCAGTAAAAACTTCATCTCCTACTGTTCGTTTCTTTATCATTTACAGCTAGATACCAAAATGGAGCTTCTGATTGTAGATTTCTGAAATCATCTTCTCAAGATATGTGAGAAACAAAACCAGACATTTCTGAAATCATCTTCTCAAGATATGTGAGAAACAAAACCAGATATCTTATTCACCGCAGCAGAGGTGTAATACACACCAGGAGGAAAGGGGAAAACAGAGATTTGGGTGTAACTCTTTTCTGTTTCAGTGCTTGAAAATAATTCCCACTGCTTGAACAGCATCAATCCACTGGATAGATGATTTCTTTTATTCATTTTGTTGCTTGTTTTTTTAGAGAAGATACCAAATGGTTGTGCTGAACTTGAAGGAAAGCACTTCTCAATGCTCTATTGAATAAGCGAACTAATGAGATTAGAAATATTTTTTTGTAATCTTTCTATCTATTGTGAAAAGCATAAACAAGTCCTCATATTTTGTCTACTAATTGCGTCCCTGTTGAAGTATGAGCTAGAATTACAGTGTTGCTCTGGAAAGGATAGTTACGATCTCTAGTCATATACAGTTTGAAAAACCAGGCAAAACTAAAACAATGGTTGAAACTTCCAGGTAACCTAAAACTTGTGTCAAACAAGCTTGTTTGAGTGTCAAAATTACTTTCTTCAAGATTATCAATCAGATAACAACCTTTTTTAATGTCTAACATATAAATGTATACCGATATTAGTAGAACAAGTGATCCCAGAACTCACCATTGTGAAATATGAAGCAGTTAGGAAGCTCGAACCATTGGATAGCCAGTTCATTCTTTGCATAGCGTGGAAGGACTCCAAAGCGAGCCTTTTTTGTACTGTCGAATTTGAATACGAACTCTTTGTTTTTAACCATTTCCTGAAAAATAAAATTAAAAAATCAGTGACCCAAGAATGCCAAGATTTGACCACTGGGTGCAGATTGGCAAGCAATAAAAACACTATTTGTAACATAGCTAAGAACAGGAAAGCAGGGAGTTTGAAGCTCTATAGTCTATACAGGTTGCAATAAGATGTTAAAGAGAACAGATGCTTCAAAATGTAACACTACTTGAACCACACAGAAAACATTATCCAAATCATAGAGATTCTCTGCATTGATTTCTTAAATGAGTTTTAATCACATATCTACTCGGACTTATAGAATTTAAGGTAACAGACTATTTCTCATGAGTTTTGTGTCACATTATCTCATCATGGAGCAATAAAAATCATTTCCGTTTAATTAAATAACTGATGCTCATCTCATCTATAATTACACTAGGTAAAGTTCAAATTGGATGAGTACTAGACCTTTGGTCTGAAATACAGAGGGAGATCCATGAAAATCGCATAATTTTCAGTAATTGCAAAATCATGCATCATGATTGGTTCTGGTACTGTTATTGGAACTGGGTCATGCATTATACCATCCTTAGATACAACTCTGTATGTGACATAAGGTGGTGTATGAGAATAGCCAAACGTAAACATCTCCCCTGTATGCAAATATTACCAAGTCAGAATAAACATTATGCCATAAAAAGAACTGGGGGTCAAATGTTTGTTAGATAATATTGCAAGAGCTTTACTTAAAGAAATTTTAAAAAGCGTTATTTCAAGATGTTCATATTGGGTTAGTCCGTTAGCGGGATTATGGAGGATATTAACGGGGGTTCCTATATTATTAATTACCCTCTGTCCTGAAAGTATTGTCCCCTTTGACTAGACACACATATTTAGAAAAGTATATTTAATGTACTGACTAAGTGATATATTTATTTATTTTTTCTCATAATAAACGTAGGCTATTTAGGATTTTAGGATAATGAAGCTATAAATGTTATTGTATATATGGAAACAGAATTTTTTAGGGACAGAGGAAGTAATTAATGCTGTTTTAGCATTCAGGGGTCAAAGAGAGGTCATATCTTAAGGCAAGAGAAGGTAGCTTGTTGGGAGTGGCTAAATGAGAAGGAAATTGAATGGCCTCTGCAGCAGATGTAAAGGGAAACCAGAAAAGAGCTAGGGTGATAACCACACCCGATTAGGAGAGAGGGTGATGAGAGAAATTCATGGATGCTTTAAATAAAAACATATTAGTTAGATAACTAATTCAATACCATTTTATTCCCAAAGCATATTATGTGAAATTACATATCTTTCTCTTACCAGTCACTGGGTCAACCTTTGGATGAGCAGTGAAGGAATGTGACAATCTTTTGTCATAATCCAGCATGCCAAGAGTTTGTAGATCTCCATCCTCCAAAACTTTAACTACATCTGTGCAGAGTATGAGGCTAAAAAGATTTAAGTATTATGACAAGCAAATTTATCGATTAAAATTATCTTAGTACCATTGCACTAAAAAAATAGCAAGAAACCCAAATCCATGCCCTAGTGGATTCATAATTATGAGACGTAAACTAAAGGAAGATAGAACTAATTGAACCAGATGGCATGTACAAGCCTCAAATAGATATATCAGAAATAAACAAAGGTTCAGATGATTGATAGCATATTTATCATATGGGATTTAAAGAAGAGAGATATGCCATACATGGTTTATCAGCTCTGAAAGAGCCAAAAGCTTCCCATGGTGATAGATTAAAGCTGTATTGGCTGGAAGAAAGAGAATTATATTTACTATTAGAAATTTTCGCATGGAGATATAAAATTAAATGAACAATATTCTATCAATTGGTGTGTTTATCTCAATCAAATGTTTTGGCAGTTACGAAATTGAAGAAGAGCCATATTGTCACTAGTAGAAAACCATGAATCCATGATTCACCTACCAGTGCTTGTTCCATAGGAAATATCTAATACTTTGAGCTTTGTTCTTAATGTTTGAATGAAAACCGTAAGCAATCCGAACAACCCTTTAAGATCTCCAATCTGCAAATTATGCAACAATGTCTAAAATATACAACACAGATGCATGATTACTACATGAGTTATACTAGTACGTACTCTCAAATTCTACTCCTCACTTTTACTCCATGATGTGGCAAATAAGGATAGGCTATTTTCATCATGTGGGTCCCGGGAAAAGTGTCGACATCAAAAACTTGTGAGAGGGAGTAGAAGT